>RPOG01000303.1:0-277500 GCA_008086565.1 Thalassoma bifasciatum | reverse complement strand
TGAGGGAGAGGCAGAGGGAGGAGGGGTGAGGTAGAGTAATGACCTTGTCTTGTCGCAAGGAATAGATGTGTTACACAATCCCATATTGGTCTAAGGGCAAGACTGTAACAGAGTCAGTCTGGACTCCTCATGGCTCTGTTTAAAAGTCTACATCTGTTGTCTGGATTTCCTTGTCCCCTCTTGGTGGCTCTCCTAGGGCACACGCCCAGGGAGCTCACACTGTAGACAAAAGTCAAAGAGATTTCATGTAACTCTTCTGTCTTTCTGTCAAAAGAGTCAGTGTTGATTTTGATATCTATGGTATCCAGAGTGTTCTCCAGCTCCCACTAGCTTCCCTCTTACATCTTCTTCTCCTTCTTGGCTTTGATATTCCCAATTCACTCATTTCGTATCTCAGGACTCTCCCTTACTCTCTGATTACACACACACACACACACACACACAAGCACACACATGCACACACACACAGGCTCACAGCCAAATGGCTGTTCATTAAAGACAGGGACCTGAGGGGAAGCAATCGTCTGAGAGACGGAAATTGCGTGTCACATTAGATTAGGAGTGTAAAGCCTCTGGATTGGCTTAGGGGAATAAGGAATTATTTCAATTACATTATTTCAAAAAGTCTTTAAGCAATACCAATACCGATAAAAACAAATTAAGAGTGATTTGGGCTGATTTGTGGTGCTCTGAGCTGTGCTTTCTGACAATGTGCTGGAAATCAGATATGAATAATGTAGATATTACAGCGTGTGTAATGTGTTGAGTTGAAAGCAGATTATCAGTGACAAATCATACCATTGGTTTGCATTGTGTCTCATCAAAAGGGAATGTTCCCAAGTGTCAATCACACAGACTGGAAACTGAACAGGCTCTTTGGCTGAGTCTGGAGAGGATGACTCCATCACCTGCCATTCACTGAAACAAAGCAGTGATGCCAGCACACAGATGGCGAATAAATGAGGGTTTAACTTGTACACTTATAACTCACTCAATCTGAGCTTTAATGTAGAAATTACTTTTGCAGAGCTCTTGATAACTTATATAGGAAGACTGGATAGGTTATAATTTCAGATGGAAGTGCTCTTCTTTCACATCATTAAACTCTTTGTTTAAAAATCAAAGTTAGTAAGATGATGTGGCATCCTCATGGCACAAAGTTGTCTTCATTCTTTCCTCATTATAAAAGTTTTTGTTTCTCTTTTCACTCAGTTTTAGTTCAACTCTTAACGCAAGGTTAAGGAACTGAAGGTGTCCATCGCGCAAGGGGAAAAGAGAGGACAGGCTGCAGAGGCAGAGAGCAGGGAAAAGGGGGGAGACGAGCGTAGTGGGAGGGTTAAGGGTGGGTGGGGGTGTTTGTCACACGGAGCGCACGGGGAGTAGAGACCAACAGAGACGGAGCCAGTCCACTCGCTCATGTCCTGATCGTGCGCACCAACTCAGCGACCACACGCCTCTATCAACTCCTCTCCCCTCAGCGTGAGTGAACTCTTCAGCGACTGTAACATCTGGAGGAGGATCCACGAAGCTGCTCACAGCTGCTTGTTTCTACACTTTTTCTCCCGTTCCTGCGCGACCTGGAGAAAGTGCCGCGTCCTGAGATCAGAAGTTGTTTGAGGAGAGGGACAGCGCTTTTTTTTCCTCAAACAGTCACGCTTTGAGCTCAAGGTAAGTGGACTACTGATATGACAGCTCAAGTGCTTACAGCTCAATTTGTTTTCATCGCTTTGGCTTTTTGATAGCCACCCATTAACGGAGTTTTGAGGAAGTTTTGGTTTGTGCAGTGAAGGAACTTGCGCGCTCGAAAAACTGTTGTCGGGAATGAAACGATGTTAGGACTCCGAGAATAGTGTGAATTTGGGGATTTAGCAGATTGATGTGTTTTCACTTTCGCTTTTTTGATGTTTAAAAGTTGATTGCAGCGATTGGATGTCACTTTTTGAATTTAAGATCAATTGATTGAAATAAATCGGTTTTAGATCCTTGTCTTACCTGCAGCGCGCAAACTTTTAAATTAAATACGCGTCACTTTGGTTTCTTTAATCAAAGAAAAAAAGCATTGTACATTCAAAGGATGATTTTCAGTGTCTAATTACGGCCTGCTCCGCGAACTGCAGCTTTTTTGGTTTTGCTTTGAAATTGCTTGAATCTCTTTGAATGATTCTAAAAATAAAAGATAAATTTACATTACAGCACGGGTTTAGAGCTCCTTTTTCTTGTAAAAGGACAGAAAGGATTACATTCTTACGTCTCGGAATACTTTTCACACCTAAAACAGACCCAATCTTTTCTGTATCCATTTAATTTATATTTGATTGTATGACTAATGTAATAATTTCAATTCAGTGGGGAAAACAAGAGTTTGTTCTCCTCCCATGTTTGCAACACTTCCCTAAAACTAGACTTGTTTGTATCTCACTATAAAAAGGAAATCTAGCAGCCTTCAGCTACGTGCGTGTTTTATTGGCTATTTATTCCGTCGTAATTATTTACAGGCACAGAAGGCCTCCTCCAAACTTTCTGACTGAAATTAATCCAAAACTCTTATCGTCAAAATGCCTCTGGATTCCAAATTAGTTGTGTTTTCTGAAATGAGAAGTTAAAGAGTTTGACTTCTGAATCATAAATAAAGGTCATGGTTTGTCTCAACATTTCAGCCTTTTTTTTTCTAAGTATTCAGTGGGGAATTGGGGAGAGAATTACTATCTGAATGAATATTTGATTAAGAATAAAAATATGGAACATTGTTTTTCCCCTGACCTCTCGTCTGACTCTCTGTGTCCTCTTGCTCTTCTCAGGACCACCAACAAGGAGGTGAATGGACCTCCACCGCCCCTTCAAGATGGACAGCTCCTCTTACCTGCCAGCTCCTCTGGCCTCCCCTGCCCTCATGGTCCTTGCCTCCACTGCTGAGGCCGGCAGAGATGCCTCTGTCCCCTGCCAGGCCCCTCGGCCCTTTGGCGTTCCTGCATCTGTGGAGAAAGAACTCCACCTCCCCTTCCCCTCTGCCTCTTACACCTTCACCTCCATGTACCAGCGTCAGGGCCCCATGTCAGGCACCTTCCCTTCCCGAGACTTCCCAACCTCCCTGCTCCACCTGCATCCCCAGTTCACCCCTCCAAATCTGGACTGCTCCACTCTCAGCATGCTGAACCACAGTGGGGTCGGTGCTTTTCGACCTTTCTCCTCCCCACAAGAAGAGAGGGAGTCTGGGGTTTACCAGTCTGCTTTCACCCCGGCAAAGAGGCTGAAAAGCTGCTTCCCGGATGTGGAGGGGAAAGAATTTGACTTTGGCTCTCCTGGAGGCTCCCTGAAAGGTGTGGAAGACCCAGGGAGGAAGCTTTTCTCCATGTCCGGCCTGCTGTCTGACGGAGAGGCTTCGTCAAGCCCAGAGGAGCAAAAGGAACACAGTGAGTACACGCTGGATCACAGAAACTCACGTCTGATTCATGTTCTAATTTGTAAACATGCACTGCTTACATCTGAAGCTCACACAGAGTCACTCATGGTGTAGTTCAAAAGAATGCAGGCGAATGAACAGAGTTTAATTGGCATCTCAAAGACCTTTCCCACCCTGACATGACACTGAAGATGAGATTTACATTTCCTCCACAGCTGCAAAGAATTATGTGGACAAATTGAAAGCAGCCTTTGTGAGCATATCTGAAAATATCTCCCCTTGCACTTTCGTCTTTATCTTCTGGTTGTACAATGTGTTTACAGTGGCAGACTGTGGTTGATTTTGACACAAATAAATTGAATAGTGTCACTTGTTCAGCTTAGTGATCATTAGCCACATGACCATTAGGGCCCATTGGAAGTCAGACGTTTCTCAGCGGCTGAGGAACACAAATACATGTGAGTGTGTGGAGGGGTTGACACAGGAGGAGTGAGAGTTGGAACGAGTGACACCCTGTCAGAGATAACGAGGTGGCAGAGATAGAGAGGAAAGGATGGAGGAGGAGGAGAGAGAGAGGGATGCGGCGATGCGACGATGAAGCCTGAGCTTCCCGACGACAACCCTCAGCTCAATATGGCCGCCCACACCAGCCGTCTGATTTGTTGACAAATGAGTGGGAGAGGTGTCAGTCAGCAAGGCCGCAGAGGGAGAGACGCTCCTCATTACTCCCGGGGATAATTGCCCGACGACGCGGGGGCACAACAGAGGTGGGGTGGGTTGGGAGAGAGAGAGGGATAGAGGGAGCCGGAGTCAAGGAAGGCAATGCTAGGCATGATGGGAAATCAAACCCCCTCAGTGGCGGTCGCCAAGGGGAGCGCCTGACAGATGAAAGGGACCAGAGGAAGACAGAGAGAGAGAGAGGAGAGAGAGCACCCAAAGGCTCGGCAGATCAGAGGGGGACACCATCGAAAATAATGACAATGAGAAGGGGGGGACAGAGATGGAGACGCTGAAACACGCTCTCTCTCACACACGCACGGCACCTAAAGGAAACTTTCATCCCACACATAAAGGGGCGGGAGCAGGGACGAGTTGTCTTAAGAAAAGTTTGGATTGTGTCTTTCTCTGTGCATATGTGTGTGAGTCTTTGTTGAAACTTGCTGGTTTTTTGTCACCGCTGGTTGGCTGAGTGACAGGACCAGGGAGGCGGAGTGGCAGCGAGGAATCTCAATATGGAATTTTAATAAGGACAGGAAAGGAAAGAGATGCCAGGCGGCATGCTGGTGTGAGAGGTGTGTCTGTCTGACAATGTTTGCTCAGTGCACTCGAGCATGCGTGCTCCCCTCACCTCCTGATTTCGGGAATCTCATTTGGGGAATGTTGACAAGGACAAAAGATTGGGATGAGATAGAACACTGGGAGCATCTCCTCCGAAACAAAAAAAAAAAGGGGAGAATGGAGGTTTTTAAAAAAATGGATTTGAGCACATTGGAAGCTGCTTTTCCAGCTTTATCCAATTAGATTGCAGCTCAGGCAAACTAAGAGCTTTAATGCAATTGAGCTCCCAGCACTTTTCTAAGTCTGACATACACTTGTTCCTCTTGACTGGGTAACAGACAGTCACTTCAGGAGCAAAAGTCTTAAGTGTTAAGCTTGAAATCTGTGACTGAGCTGTTCGCGTACTGCTGCAGGAATGCAAATACTCTGTACAAAGAACAAACCAAGCCATAAAAAGGTCATATTTTTTTGAAGTTTTCTAAATTTTTAAATGATCATTGTAATTTTTTCTCTCTTTTTCAGTGATGTGTGTTTTTATCAGAGCTTAAGTTGCTCTTTGAGAAACCCTCAAAAAATTTCACTGATTGAATTTTGCTTATCTGGGGGGCAAGCTGTGGAGAAAAAATCTTGATGTGCTAGAAAAAAAAACTGACTGCAACTTTGGAATCAGCATGCCGATTTGAGTTCGATTTTTATTTTGATCAGCCTAAAAATCGAACTCAACAGGATTTTTTTTTCAAATTGTTCCCCCAGTGTAATCGCAATTAGAGTAATGTAGTAAATTGTTCACCCCCAAAAAAGTATAGTGCTGGTCTTAACTTTTGACAGTTACACCAAAGAAAGTACCGCTGTTATGTTTCTTCTTTTGTCTTGCTACATATGCAGATTATTTAGATTTATCTGGGGTCAGATGATATGGAACAACACAAAATAGTCTTTGATTGAAGCGCAATAAAAATATGTTCAGATGTTTATTTGTCTGAAGTTTCAGGGCCTTCAGGTTGATTTGTGTATCCCAAAGATTTCAGATTTTGGACCACTACAAAAAAAGTTCAAGAGGATGAAAACTTCTGCAACGTTCCTTTAAAGCATCATGTCTCACACCAAGCACTGTAATTCATCACCTAGGGTCTTGTCAGTCCACACAGCACTCAGGTAAACCCATCCTTACAGCCCATCCACTCTGGTCTCTCTCCTGATTTCTCCCCCTCAGGCGCGTCTCTGTTTTATCAGGGACGGTCTGAGATGTGCGGTGTGCTCTGACAGCTGTTCAAACAGCCACACTCGCTTTCAAAGGGCAGATGTCTTCACTGGAGTGAGTCCTGCTTATTTTCCTCGGGGAGATGCTACCCTGCTACAGGCCAGAGCTGGAACTAAAAAGACCATTTACCAGAAACAGAGGTTGAAAAAGTGAAGGACAGGAGTGGCAAAACATACCATAACCAGATGACAATAGAGTGGTGTTGGTGTGTGTGTTGGTGTGTGTTGGTGTGTGTGTGTGTGTGTGTGTGTGTGTGTGTGTGTGTGTGTGTGTGTGTGTGTGTATGTGGTGTTGAAACAGAGTGGGAGCTGTGATAAATAGAGCCAGATGTTTGAGAACTTGTGTTGTGATACTTATATGTTTCTGTCAGAGGAGAGTTAACTTTTACCTGCAGAGTGAACAAATCAGGGACTACAAAACTGCTCAGTCTGGTGGTATGGTAAAAGACTGCTTCTCTTTTAACTTCTCTCTCAAACCTACATCAGTTACCTAATGCTGATCTGTGATCTCAGTTTGCAAACAGTCACAGCTTCTGTTTCACTGTGTAGCTTGCATGTGTTTTGCACAGTTTGATGCAAATGTGCTGCAAAAGAGCAAGTATGTGTTTGTGATTCCGCTCTGACAGGTTTTTCAGAGGCAGTCCTACTGATTACACCAATGCCAACAAACCTGCCTGACATATCTCCCTTTAGTAGAGATAAGAAAGTTCTGAAAACAATCTTTTTATAAACTTCTAACTTGGTCTAATCACTAGTGGGTTCAGTTCATAAAGTTAATTCTCAGTTCAATATTATGGTTCACATAAGGATGTGCCATCTTATAAGAGCTTGCACACAATCACATAATCAAAGTGGAAGTGCATGATACTGTCTATGCGAGTCTGTATCTAGATTAGAAAGGTGAGTAACAGCTGAGCAGATACACCTGACGACAGATATTCAGCACAAAAAACATTGGGAGACTCACCAAGGTTTCACCTGAGTGGAAAGGAATCCTGCAGGATGGGAAACACGTAACACGTGCAGAGGATCCTCCTGCAGATGTGTCAGAGTTTGATGGTCTCCCACAGCGCTTATTCATGGGCTGTTAGTGGATGAGTGTGACGCTTGGACCGAATCAATCTAGCACAGATTCATCTTTGATTTGGCACATGGATTATCTCTGCACTTTAACATGTTAAAAGTATGGCTTCCATGCTTTACATGGGTTTGTGTCTGTGACTTTATCATATCAAAGCTACTAGTTAAAGACGATACACAACATGTCTCCTGACGATGAAAGCTTAGAAATTTAAGTCACAATTGAGGTTTCATCAACCTACAGCACCGTTTTGTAAGATTTTAGACTAACTATTTTAAAAAATTGTTATATGTTGGTCACAAAAATGACTGAAAATCTTCAAAATGAGGCTGCACCACCTACATTGACCTCTCTACCTCATTCACTCACTTACACACAAACACACTGTGCCGTAGTACTGCCGCTGCGCCTGCTGATTTGATAACAGGGAGGATGTCCACACGTTGTGTTTTCTGTGCAGCACTCGTTGACGGCTGCTCGTATTGAGTGGAGCGTCCTGTTGAAAGACACGGTGTTTACATCCCACTGGCAGACCACAGGAGATCAATAGCAACCACTCGATGCTCATGCATACACATAATATCCTCTGCTTGCTATTATTCCCAGGGTGTTCACTCCTTATCAGACGCACTTGCATGTGCACTCTATGCATCGACAGCCACACTGGCCATATGCTGGACTTTTTTTTGTTGCTGTGAATTTGTGTTGCTGTTTAACGGTCACGAACAAAATTTAGTCAGAAAAAACACAGTAATGTAGCAATAGAACGGTATGAACATGAACAGCATTACTGGGGGAAAATGGAGGGAGAGAAAAAGATGAAGAGTGACTCAAAGAGAAGCAGAGTGAAATCAGAAGAGCAAAAGTACTCAAACAGAACTTGTCGCAATAAAAACAATAGATAAACACTTGGTGGAATAAGTTGATAAATAAATGAGATTGTCCAAAAACTCACCAATAAGAGATGTAAAGACAGTCTGGCGAGGTTTATTTTTTACCAGAAACACTGTCTTTACCCACACAGCTTTTGTTAATTTTGTTAACACCAAAATTGTCCCAAAACATGAAACATCTGCACCAACCCTCTCACTGACCACACTGGTAGTCCTGCTCCTGATTTCAAACAGTCAGGGAGGAAGCATTACAATATTAATGGTGGTTGTGTTTGAAGTGAGAACACGCCGCGGTCGACTGTTCCCCCTCCTGTTGTGAATGCAGTTTGTTCTCCTAATGTTCTCCCGAGTAAAAGAGGCTTTCATCCTAGCAGGAGGGGAAACTCTTCTCGGCTTCTTATCCCCTTTTCTGCTCTCTGTGTGATTGTGAGCCCAGCATATGTTTATGTGTGTTAAAGCTTCCATGCAGGTCGATGTATCTTCAGAAGTTTCAGGGTGTCAGACTGGGACCACACGGCTCGTCAAAGACAGACAGGATTTCTATAAGTCTGGTGGTAGCCTTTACAGTAGCTGGGGGAAATCTGTGTGTGTGTGTGTGTGTGTGTGTGTGTGTGTGTGTGTGTGTGTGCGTGTGAGACTATCAGCACCTGTTAGACGGTCAAGAGAATGTCGAGCTGAAACATGAGTCATAACACATCTTGTAGTCGCTGCAGATGCCTCTATCGCCTGCTGTGTTCGGCCCACACGAGCAGTACTGCTGCTGTGTGTGTGTGTGTGAGAGAGAGAGAGGGAGAGAGTGAAAGAGGGTCATAATGAGTGCAGGGCCCAGGGGTCGTTAAAACAATGGTCTTGTTTTAACAGAAGACATCTTCCCTTCTTCCCCTCTCTCCGTTTTCCCTCATTCTGCTTCTCTCTCTATGCACCTGATCGACTTGCATCATGGACGCTTCTGATCTCACATCAAAGACCTGGTTTGTTTGTGTGTGTGCAAGTGTGTATCCATAGGCGAAGTGGGTATTTCTGTGGATTGAATTTCACTCACATATACACACACACACACACACACATCGCCTGAACCCACGTCCTCTTCCGTGTCCCTGGAGTCTAACAAATCAGTCAGGCAGATAGAAGGGCAGAGAGGCCAAACGCTTGGGTTAAACACATGCTGTAGAGGAGCAGCGCAGGCAGGCAGACAGACAAGCAGGACCACACGAACACTGCAGGCCTGGATGGCAGCCAGAAAGAAACACACACACACACACACACACACACACAAACGTGTATCTATCATATAAAGTACATGTGTGTGTTTGCCCTGTCACACACACACAAACCTCATTACAGCGCGTCACCTATGTTTGCAAGAGCTTGACAAAAGCCAATATGTCAAAGGAACGTTAGAAGTGATAGCGTTAGTGGATACATGACATCCTGACATCATTCAGTGGCTTTACAGGAAGAAGTGGCAGCCATTATGGGTTAACAAATGTGCCCTGTTTCTGTCATTCAAGTAGTGAGCTTCAAAATGTGTGAATAGTAGAAGAGGTAAGAGCTGAACAATTTGCAAAAATGATCGAGTTGCAATTATTTTTCCCCATTTTGCAATTGCGAAATATTACGCGATTATCTCTGGGTTCCCCATCTAAGATGTGGCAAAACAAACACAAGAAACATATTTCATTTGATACATTTCTATAGGCTCAATACTATTTTTGCTGCTCATGACTGCTTTTTGCCTATTCAGTCAATTTTCATTCAATTTTTTTTTTTTGCTGCTTTTGACCATTTCTTGTACTCTGACTATTTTGCAAGTTTTGGCCAAATTTTGGCCCCTTTTCACACATTTTTGCTGTTTTTTGACCATTTCTACCACCTTGAACTTATTTTTGTTCACTGCTTCTTGCCTTTTTTGCCACTTTTCACCCCTTAAAAAATTGATTGAGCAGGGCTGAGTAAGACCAGTGAACAGCACAAACATTTACTGCAGAAATTTTCTCCTGGTATTGTGACACATTTTAGGTTAAAGAAATATTGCACTTTGTGCAATTAGAATATTGCAGCAGGCCATATTGCAGTTTAATCTAATTTGCGATTAATTGCCCAGCCCTGGGAGAGGTTGTGTTGTAGTATTTGAATATGGACACTTAGACGTTCTCAGGAACAAGCAGCATTTTGAACATGTAAGAAACAGTGTCAGTTAGCTGGGTTGTGAAATTGTGCCCATGTTATGGTTTCAACATGCAGAAAATACTGCAGATTACTTACACATGCATACTTAAAAGCCCACTCATTGATTCAGTCACTTCTAAACAGTTTGCAAACTCCCACCAGTGCCGGTGCACCTCTGTCTCAAAGGTTAAAGTTTGCCAGGATTGACCCCTCACCCCCACTGTGTAGGGGTGTAAACACTCCCCTAGTTCTCCTCAGAGAATAGCATCGGGCCTGAGTCATAAATCACAGGCCTGATAATTGATAGGAAAACAGCAGTCCAGCAGTATATAACCTTTTACGTGTCGTCTCAACTCTTTATTATGGTGCTAATGAGTGGCCGCACTGAGGTTAGAGCTGCCAGCAGAAGGGGATAGAGAGGGGGGTTTACCTCAGTAAAACACAAGCTACTGGTTCCTACACACATTCTGGTGGGTCAAACACACACACACAAACATAAATACTTAAACACAGGAACTCAGAGTGCACACACCAGAGCTGGCGCTCAACTCCACACAGGAAGACACTCACACTGGAGGATATGCGCGTATGCAAACATTCCCTCACATGCATATGCAAACACACACACAGACACACATTGGCTGGCAAGCTCAGCAGTGTCCATTACAGGCTGCTATTAGTATGGAGATTTTGCTAATTGTCCCCTAAGACCACACATGCAGTGCTCGGCAGGCTCGCTGCGGGTGTGTGAGGCCGAGTGAGAGCAGAGACTCTGCTTTACACATCCTATTGTCTCGGTCGTGACCCTATTAGTGCAATTACAAATCAATCACTGAATGATCATGGGATGCATGCTGGGGATTGTTTCAATGTAAATGACATCATTACAGAAAGTCAAGTGTCTCTGCTACTGACGCAGGATTCAAATATAAACGGTTTTATGCATCCACCTGATTATGCAGATCACTGAGTGCTGAATTTGTGTCCAGAGAGAAATTTCAGAAGTTTTGGGATCAGTATTGTATCATTATGTCCTAAGAACTGCAGACCCTTTTTTTTAAACAGCTGTGAAAACAATCTTCATCTTCTTTACATTTTGATATATATTTATATGTATTAAATTAACAATAATATAAATTCTACTTTCATTTAGGAAGAGTACTTTTGTTCAGCAGTCATTTTCAGGAAGAGCAATACGAAACTGGAATTCACTGCCCAACAGCGTCAAAGATATAAACTGATACTCCACTTTTACACTACATCTTAAAAAATGGCTTATAGACATCTATAATTGTGCACATTAACCTCTGTCAGATAGTCTGTTTGTTGGATGTGACATAGTTATTGTTGCTGCCTGCCTTAATTTATGTCTTCATTTAATGCCTTATATGTGCATCAAATGTGGCCTCTTTGGTTATTCTTGTCCCCTGTTGTCACAGTATTTCCTCTATTACATGAACTGCTTTGACATGCTTTGGTTGTGCATGTTTCAACATGTGGTATGCCACTTTTCCTTGTGCTTGGGCCTGCTGTAAGCACAATTTTTTATTTTTTTTGTGTTTTAAAATCTTAATGATTATATCTGAGGTCGCCTTCTGTCAACTGGTCGGGTACTACAGGTGGAAATTCGACGTAAAGGCTAAAGCTGCCTCTTTTACTGTACAGTAAATTAAAGTGGACTGTCTTTGAAAATATTAAAAACTAAACTAAATCTATATAATATTTTTTGTCACATTTAAAAGTCAGCTAAGACTTGATTGCTGATCTCCTGTTCAAAGATGTGATACCTATCAATACCACGGAGCTAAATAAAGACGTGGTATATTAACACATATATTAAAGAAAAAGCACAAGTCACTTATTCTTTTATTCATGTTTTTGCCTCATATATAAATCTTGACATAAATCTTAATTTTCAGACAAATGTTATCTGAGAAATTTTTTCACTTTTTTTCATGAAAAAAATTAAATCTATTATTGAAGCTCTGCCTGAAGTCCTCACTCAGGCCACAGTTTTAAAAGTTGTTATATCAGTGTTTAAAGTGTATACTGCAGAGTCACCCTTTTAACTTCAACTTTATGTTTTTGAAAGGCTTCTTTCTGTCACTGAAACTCTTATTTTTTTAACATAATATTCAAGCACGCTCCACTAGTTTCTCTTGTTTACAGTAACCTTCAGCTTTGAGAGCCTGGGCAGTGTCGGTCAGGACTTAAACCACCTCAGTTAGGATTCACTGTTTGAAAGCACTGCCTGTATCTGGGCTGATTCTTGGACTCCGTGGTACTCCTTTGGGTGGGCTGGTTCGGGGTCCTACGAACCTGAGAGGGTCCAGTCTCATTAGCAGCAGCTCACAGCACTCGATCAGTTGAGCATAAGAGATTGAAGCATGAGCTGCTCCTGTTTGACCCTCAGAGCCAGAACACAGGAAAGAAGATCTATACCCACCAGAGCTGCCACAGCCTTCTTTGTTCCCTGCTGTTTGCTGACAGGGGAGATCGGAGGGGCGTATCGATGGGGGCTCACACCGCGCTGCGCTCACTATGGCTACATGAGGGTGTCTGTGTGTGTGTACATGCACACTTTTCATGCACGTTTCTACCGTACTCACACACAACCAACTTGGCATTCTCATTTGGTCTCACCCCCACACAAATCTCCTGCACACACACATTCACAATAAAACTGGATTGGTTGAAGTGATTTCATCCGTCTACTTAAGAGCATCTTATTAAAGCTGAATAAATCTCCTTACATGGCCTCGGGGTTGGAGAGTCGCGTCAGTCTGGTGCTGGGAAACCGCACACAGCATGCAGGGATGTTGTTGCCCTTTATCCTCTAAAGAAAACAACTTCAGCCTCTCTGAGAGCCAAATTTACTGCTCACTTTTGTTTGTGGTGTTGAACTTCAAACACATGGCATTTCAAAGTAAGCAGCATGCTTGCGAAAAGTTTTGTTTGAATGCAATTTTAAAGTGCGAGTTACAATAGGAATCAATAAGATTGCTTAAATGTTGAATTTTCGATGTACATATTCTATAAATGAAGCCTTTGGTTGAGATTTTGTAGTTCCTGATTCACTCAAAGTTCCCGGGAGAAGCTCCTTTTTGTCATAACATTATGACTTTAATTTCAAGATAAAATTATATTTTGTTCTGTGACCCTTGCATTCCATCATAGTGTAAAAAATGAAAAACGTAAAAAGGCTTTCGGCAGTGTGCTGTAACTCACTTTGTCTGACAACTTTCCTGCAACAGGAGCTTCAGGCACTCAAGAAATAAATTTCTGATCCTTTTCCACCAGTGATCTTGTTGGCTTTTTAGATTGTATATAAGAATCAATGTTGATTTTAGCACATTAAATAAATTGCCTGAAACTTCACTCAGTAGCATTAAAAAGTTAGCTGAGACTGATGGCAACCCGAAGAATTTTCTTTTGAATCACAGGATTTAACCTTTTTTTTTAAACAGATTATCCTCTTTTCATTTTACTTACACAAGTTTAATCTTATCTAGATATTCATGAATAACTATTCTTCTTCTTTTGTGTCTTATCTTCTGATATCAAGTATCCATTGATGCTCAGTGTCACAGAAGTGTCACGACTGAAGTGTTTGATTCATCTTTTCACTGTAGATAATCTGCCCAATCGCCTGCATCTTTCCACAGCTTGAAGATAAAACATCATCTTCATCTGCTTTAATTGTCAAATCATCCAGACAGACACAATAACATCCTTTCGAAAGTGTGACTAACCCAAACACAGGTGTATCATAGAGTGCCAGGTGCCAGTAATGCCCTGGTACCAGCAGTGGTCTGCAGGCTGTTTCTGACAGTGTCAGATGTTATCTGGAAGAGAGGTGAGGAGAGGCGGGAAGGGCCGATGAGTATCTGCGAAGCCCGCTCATGAGGGGTCTGACAGCTCAACAGGTTTTACTAAAGGTCTGCTTTTAGGCTGGATGCGGGACTTTTGTTGTTCTTAAGTCAGAAACATGTCACTGTAGATTTTGTTTAAAGGCTTTGCCCATTTTGAGGATCCGTCGCTGCTGACACAGTGTATGTGGGACAGGTGTGAGAGGGAGAGCAGGTGTGTGTGTGTGTGTGTGTGTGTGTGTGTGTGTGTGTGTGTGTGTGTGTGTGTTTGCGTGTGTGTGTGTGTGTGTGTGTGTCAGGAGCAACAAGTGTCTTTAATCTTTTAAGAGCTACTGAATAAGAAAGGGACATAAATTCTATCCAATTTAATGCCTGAAAACCTTGAGTAAGTTGATTTTATATTTGGAGAAACCTTGTTCTCTCAACGATGTGCCATTTGGCCAAACTTTTTGATTAAGAAGTTCTCTTTTACTGTCAAATACGATTAAGGCTGCCCCCTGTTTTTTGCAGTGTCTGCCTCTTTCCTTGATTTTCAAAGAAAATGGACGAAAAGAAAAACCTCTCTTTTATAGTTTGTTAGGTTCTCCTGGTCATTGTTAATGTTCTTAGAGATGATGAGTATTGTTCTAATTAAACTCTTCAACAAGCTACACTCACAGTGACCTACTGTTCATCTAGGGCTGTTTAGAAAAGCCGAGTACTTGATGCCAGCAACAGAGCGATCGCCTCATTTTCTCCTTATTAACCACTAATTGAGAGGCAGAAGGGGAGAGAGACAGAAGGAGAGAGAAATGGCAAGTAGGGAAAGAAAATGAGAGAGATGTGATAAGGAATAATTACGCAGAGAGAGAGAGTATAAATGTGTATTAATCAGTGGTCTGGGTAATGGTGATCTGTATTTTAAGAGCCAATCTAATTATCCTCTAATGAGGGACTGTGATCTGTTTATTAGCCTCTAGATCTCTTTCTTCATCCCTTTCTCTCCTGTTTCTCTCTCTCTCACACACACACACACACACACACACTCACATGCACCATTCAGAGTGTGTTTGAAGGTCACAGCAGGAAAAACACTGACCGCTCAGTCTACCTCACATGACCTCACAGAAAGAAAAGGTAATACAGACATTACATTAAGCCACAGAGAGCTCAAAACTGGTTTACACAGCTTCCTTTATCTAAGGTATGGCACACATCATTGACCTGGGTAGAAAATTACCCAACATGCTATCACTGTCATCATAATCTACAAAATGTTGCTTTTTTCCAGCAGAAAAGTTTCTTCTTAAATCTTAAGGTTTATCACTACTTTTCAATCAAAAATAATTTAAGGTAGATATTTCAAACACAGAACACCTGCAGAAGGATGAAACAAGCTTCAAATGAAACTATTAAAAATGAATTCAAGCTGGAGACAAACCAAATCTTGCTGTTTTCTGCTCCAGGTCAGACTCAAATATTTGGACAAATGTCAAGCTTACATGATTTATTTATTGCACTTTGGGTTGTATTCCACCTTTTGTGAATCCTCGGCCTGAAGTGTGTTGCAGAGCTTCATGTCCTGACAGAGTGATACAGAGTGACGCAGCTGGATATCTGTATATTCCTGTCTGTCGGGTGAGTGCAGGTTGACAGCATCAGAGTGAGTGACAGGCCACCGGGGAACAGCTCTATCGCTGTCCCCTCTCAGCAGCATCTTGATTTAAAGCTACTGCACCAACTTTGACTGACAGCCATCAGCAAGTGTATGTCAGAGTGTGTATTTGGCATTTACTGCCCAGATATGAGCTCCATTGCTTCTTGGCTTTTGGAGGATCACAGATGCCGGGCGTACCTCTAATTGGCCTGAAATACTGATATGGCACCTGAGGAAAACTCACCCAGAACAGTTTTCTGAGAAGAGAGCAGTTTACAAGGGGAACTTTATTGTTTTTCAAGCCAGTAGTTTATAGTTAAGGAATACCTAGGGTGACCATGTTCTAAAAACCCCAAAAGAAGACCCCGTCTTTTTTCTTACTGCAAGGGTACCCAAAGATACTCAAGGACGACAACGTAGCTTCATAACCCATACATGCATTTAAAACACTCCTTATCTATTTGAAGTGAAAATTTTCTACAGTGATAATATGAAGAATGTATAGAAGTCCATTTCGGCCAGTTAAAAATAAAAAAGTAAAAAAAGCTGACTTTGCTGAAAATTTTTTGGCCCGGGCTGAGTCGAAATTTTGAGGTACACAGTCGAATAAGGGAGATAAAAGTCATTATTTTGCCTTTTATCAAAAAAAATTGACTTTTTTCACTCATAATTATGACTTCATTATCTAGGATTTTTTACTTTTGATCTCAAAATTTAGACTTATATTTCTCAAAATTATGACTTAACATGGGCCCAAAAAAATCTTAACAAAGTCAAGCGTTGATTTCTATTTTTTAACTTAAGGAAATGAGTAATCCTGGGCATTTCAATTTTCATTAAATTCTCCCAGCCATAATATTACCATCAAAAAGGAAGACATGTACAGGCAAAAGAAAACATTTGGTCACTCCAGTAATACCAGAGCTGATGAAAGGTCTAAAACTGAGCCCAGACAACAGAAGACAACAGCTCATTGACCAGATCATGTCTTTCACGCAGATATTTAGGTGTCTTCAGAGAGATCAGCAGATTCACTCATGAGGTGGCCTGTTAAGTAGCCTCATATTGCTACAAATACCCAAGGACAGTCCTAACTTCCACTCCCTCTCTTCCATGTGTAAGTCACTATCAAAGATCATTGAGCCATGCATCTCAATGAGGGCCTGATTGATTGGTTGGAGCAGAGCAGAGGCAGAGTTCGATCTTTGCCCTCAGGTCCTCAGAAGGGAAATATGGTGGTGGGGGACACAGTCACACAGCTACACAGTCCACTCTCCATCAACCAGATGATTGGACACATACATGCGGCTCCATGCCCTCACCTGATGGAACAATCGCGGCGGCTAATGGAGAAGATGAGTGAGAGGAGGAGAGAGAAAGAAAGGGAGAGAGATGAGGGATGTTGTGTGCTGATTGACCTGTGGTCACAGAGGTTATGTCCATTGATCTGTAGGGCAGAAGAAAAGGTTTCTGGCCTGAGGTGCTTCTGAATGAGTCTATTTGGGGTTTAGGATTCCTGTCTGTTCCCACCAGGAGCTTTTTCATCATCGGACTCCCCGGGACTTACAGCTGCTGTCTCCTGTTGTCTGCGTAATGCAAAGAGCACTACAGAGGCCAAAGGCCAATCAATGCTCTACAAGAGGTTGATACAGATCTTATTAGTCAATGAATGATCATTAGTGGTCTAACGAGCCATTGATTCCTGTAAGGGCCAAAGGTTGCGGTGGTTGTGGTGAGTGTCTTTAATACATTAAACACAATTGATTGCAGAGCAGGAGGGATAGTTTTGAAGAATGCTGGAATTAGATTGGACAGTGAAAGATCTGAGGTCAAGCCAGGAGAGGAAGTAAACCTTTGTCGGGAGCGGCTGAATGTTGTTAGGATTGAACATAGAGCCTTCAGCAGCACATTTGTCTTTTATGTATTACCGGTGTACTAATACTGCAATTAATAAAAAGCAGATATCTCCAAGTCAAAGGCAAGTGGACTTGCTGTTTCAAAGGCTTGGAGCAGCAGCCTTTGAAAACCGAGGAAATGACTCTGCTCATAGCAGATGTGTTACTACAGGGCCTATTATGTTGCTCATTAAATACCCAACCTCTCAATAGGCCATTATTTCCCCAATAAAAAACAAACGGCGGCCTGCATACTTTCCCCTCTCCCCCCTCCGCTTCAGAGGTTACTTCTACCTCACAGACGGTGAAAAAGCCTGACTAATATCCTGCATGTGATGCTTTTAAATAGGAAGCAGGCTGCGGGATAGGGTGGGGTACAGGTGTGGCAGGAGCCAATGGCTTTTATAGCCCTCCATCTCCTCTGAAAATGTGCCAAAGACCTGCCTACACAAACCAACTGCTGCAGTGCTAGCCGCCAAGCGTTAACTTCACCCCCCCCCGCCCAACTCTACATGCCTACTGGTTATATAGAGTCTGTGCTTGTTATGGCTTTATGGAGGGATTTCTGATGTGCTTAGAGAATTGTTTGATGATTGGAATAATGATGCCAGTTGGAGTGAGTCGTCTCAGCACTTTATCGCCAGTGAATGGAGAGAAAAACAGGCCCGACTGACGCAGAACATGCGCCACATCCTCCAAATATTTCAACATCCTCCCCTGGATGCTCTCTTGTACGTCCCCCTGTCATTCAAAGCCGTCTAATCCCCCTCACGTCAATCAGCATTAGACCACGTCCACAGGTTTGTCACTGGGGGGACGTTCGTCACCATGTCTTCCCTGCAGAATAGCCTTTTCATGCCCCGGCATAATGTCAGCGGGTGACATCCAGGTCTGATGTGATGTGGCATTCACTAAAGGTCACGTTAGGCATCTCCGCTCTGTCTGCATCAGCAGAACTGGCAGCCGTCATATGGGCGCTGGCATCGGCCATTACCCGGGCCCTCAGGGGGGACTTCATGCTTTGAGGATTTGTCAGCAGGATTCTGATCTCTATGTTTCAATCGTGGAGCACTGAACACAGACCAGTCAGAGTTTAGCCTTTGATGCAGAACAACAGATGCTGGATTTGACCATCAATCATAGCAGGGGATCAGGAGGACAGAGATATTGTTTTTGTTGAACTTTGCTATTTTGTGATGCTCGTGATATTGGGGATGGGTGGAGATATATCAGATGTTTTTTGCCACAGGAGTGTGGTCCCTTCATATCCATATGACAAATGAGATAGACTTTGAACCAACTAGTTATGAATAAAGTCTTCTTACTGCAAATAAAAGCAGGATCATGAAGTGATTCTCAAAGAAATTAAATGGATTGTGTTGTTGTATTTGGCTGTCTGATCCAAATAAAAAAAAATACACTGCCTGGCCAAAAAAAAGTTGCCACCAAAAAAAAGTCACACACTTTAATATTTGGATGGACTGCCTTAAGCTTTGATTACAGCATGCATTCACTGTGGCATTGTTTAGATAAGCTTATATAAGCAACCCTAGATCATAGCCCTGCCCCCCAAGGCTTGTACAGTAGGCACTAGGCACGAAGGGTTCATCACTTCATCTGCCTCTCCTCTTACCCTGATGCACCCATCACTCTGGAGCAGGGTAAATCTGGACTCATCAGACCACATGACCTTCCTCTATCACTTCAGAGTCTACTTTTGATGCGAACAAACAAACCCTTTCCTTCAAGTTAGCCTTACTGATTTGTGTTTTTCTTAAGGCTTCACAGCTATTCAATCCCAATCCTTTGAGTTCCCTCTACATTGTGCTTGTGGAAATGCTCTTCACTATAAAACATACTCCTGAGTTCTGCTGTTGCTTTTCTGTGATTCGATCATTCAGGATTTTTTTCTGACCACATTTCTTCCTGGACAACGATGGTTCCTCATCATCCCTCCTGTTTTTAATAATGGTTAAGACCGTTCTTTTCGACCCAATTTTAGTAGTTTCTCAGCTTGATGCCTGCCAATGATTTGACCCTTCCAAAACAGACTAACCTCTGTCCCCGACCACAGGATGTGTTTTTTGCCATGGCTGTTTAAGAAATGAGAATTTATCGATGCATCAGCTGTGGTTGAATAACTGTTTGCCTTGCCTATCTGAAAGATGATCGCCCATGTAGTAATTATCCACTTGGTTTAGTTAACTGTTATTTGTGTAGTTAAGACCAGGAGGCAACTTTTTTTTGTTAGGCAGTATATATAAAAAGAAAATGTTGGACTAGAAATTAAGGGGAGACAGGACACACAAGAATCATTGTTTAAAGAGTGCCTAGGATATTGTTCAATGCCCCTGAGAACTGAGTTAGATAATTTTTTAAGAGACCACAAAAGAAAGAATAAAAAAATTCTTCCACTTACATTCATTCATTCATTTTTTCCCCATCAAAGTAAGGCTTTAATATAACAGAAAAAAGAAGCTTTCTCTCCAGTGGTTTGAGTGAGTGAAGAGAGTAAAAGGCAGCTGGACAAAGGCGAGACGTCCAGGAATGAAGGTCTTGAACTGGCGAGACACAAAGACGGAAAAAGAAAACAATCAGAGACACAGAGACAGTGAATCCATGTGGAGTCGGGCCTGTCAAACTCAGCGCAAAGAGGGAAGATCCATCCCTGCCAGTTGCTGTAGTGAGGGAACAGTTAACAAGCCCCACAGGCAGCTTTTACAGCCCCCTGTTGTGTGTCTGAGACCCCCCAGGCTGAAGAGGGGCTGAGGCTGACTCACACTGACAGGGTTTATGTGGGCGGGGGCGCAGGGTGGCGGCGGGGGGATGGAGACGTGTAAAAAGGTGGTCATGAACCAACAACTGTCACTTACAAGAGAGTCAAGCCTCTGCTTAAGCACGCATACACACACACACACACACTCATAGCAGCTCACACACATGCATGCATCCATACATCCAAACAAGAGCCATTAAATCTGACGTTTGTTTGGAGCAGAGGTGAACAGTACAGGAGGGGAGGGGGGCTTATCCAAAAAGTGGACCAATAAAACACCTGAAAATCAAATCCCATTGCTCTTATCGCGGCGCCATTCAGAGACGTTATCTGTGCAGGTAATGTGGTTATAAATTCAATTTCAGCCCAGAGATTTCATTGTTTACTGATGCCTGCGTGTTCCGGGCGGCAGAGCGCAGAAAGCCCAG
The DNA here is from genome assembly GCA_008086565.1 of Thalassoma bifasciatum. NCBI lineage: Eukaryota > Metazoa > Chordata > Actinopteri > Labriformes > Labridae > Thalassoma > Thalassoma bifasciatum. Next base: position 256,815 of record RPOG01000303.1, on the reverse strand, counting down.
GAACGCTCGATGCGTGTCGGGAAAAGTCATTTAGGCCTCCATGAGGGGGATGCAAAAAAGGCGAGAGAGGGGAGAAGGGGGGGGGGGTGAAAACAGGAGAGCTGTCACTCTCTACCAAGGACACCTGACTCCTTTCTATTTTCTGCTACATGTTTTATTTAGAGGCCATTTTGTCCTATTTGGTTCCTCATTACGAGGGCTCATAGCTGCACTGATGTCAGGAGACGGCACCTGCACGCAGACGGAGCGTTCTCTGTCTATGGTCGTTTGGAGAGGACCTCAGGAAAAATGTTGGCCCAGTGCTTAAAAAACAGAGTCCAAAGGAAGTTTTGGCCCATGATTGTTCTCAGGGGGTGGGGCGGAAACTGTCAAAACACTTATCTGTTTGTAATTTTCACATTAAAATGTGTCAAATCGTGTTTCCCGGCCCTGTCATTTGTTTTCTCTTGACTGTGGGAAATTAGGTGCATCTTGCCTACGAGCTCCCTGCATGTGATTGATGGCTTTCAGGAGTAAATCACCTCATCTACTAGGTAAAATCTTGATATAGTGGAGCACCGCCGGCTCCCAGCTGGCTGCTTATGGCAGTAATCCATCAGTGGGGCCCAATGGGCCAAGCGGCCCTCATGGGTAATGTTCCTATTGACAGTCTATGATGTCAACACGCTGACAGCAAGGGGCCACAACGGTGTGTCTGTGTATTTATATGTGTGTGTAACCTGATTTTACTCTCACTGTCACAGTCTGTCTGGAGAGGTCTAGCAACACAAACACACACACACACACACACACACACACACACACACACACACACACACTCACACTCAAAGCTCACCTCAGCTAAAAATCTTGTGAGTTAGAAATTAATGAGCAGAGGTGTCATGGAGGTGACTCCAGTTAAAGTCCAGCTGTCTCTCCTGCTCACCTTATTTCCTCTCACCTATTTACAGACTGCCCTCAAATTTAGTACATATTTGTACATTCAGTTCACTTCTTTCCTCCATCAATACATCCACCTGTAAACAATATTTCACCTACGATGTATTGATTCATCTCAGAGGGAAAGAAAACTCTCTGTCTTTTCTGTCCAGCGTAAACTCTTAAATTCATTTTTGTTGCCTCAGATTACCAATGTGATACTTCACCTCCGGTAACACCTCATTTATAAATTTCTCATCTCCTGTCACCCAGGTAAAGTGAAGGCTCTCTACGATGCTCAGGCCCCTGTTTGTCCCATCTGCCAGGCTGTTCTGAGACCAGGAGAGCTGCAGGAGCACATGGAGCAGGAGCTTAACAAACTCACACAGCTACAGATCAGGTATGTGATCCATACCATGTGTATTTTCTCATTTCTTTTCCACTTTCTTATTTTATTTTATTTTCCAAGAAATCATATCCTCTTATCCTCTAAACCATTTTAAGCTTTGTCTCTCTTGTTTATCCATACCTCATTTTGTTCCTGTTTTGTGTCAGACTTTCCATTCTGTTCAGCTTCCCAGTGATAATTAATGTTGACAGGTTTAGTATGCAGGGTCCCCCCAACCCCACCCCTCCACTTTTCCTCAGGTGGTATCTCCCGTCTTCCTTGTCACCTGCGTGCTGTGTTTACAAGCCGCTTCATTGTTTCCTACATATTTCATATTACAGCCTGCGGCCTCCGGGCGACATATCATACAGCGGGAGGATAATGTTCTGCTAATGGCTGCTCTGAGCCTCACACACACACGCACACACTGACACAGAAACACACGCACACAGAGCCACAGTGTAAAAAAAACACAGGAGGGTCCAGAGCTGCACATACACACACACACACACACACACATTACCTGCTGCTTAGACCAGAAGAATGATTCCTCCAATAAAGACATTACACTCCAAATCTACTTAACAACCGTTCCATGGACAGTAATGCTTTCAAATTGAACTTGGCCCACGGGGACACAGCGTTTGTGTGTGTGTCTGCTAAGTTGTGTGTACAGTATCTGTGCGTCAGACACAACATGTAAAGCCAGGTTATACACACACAAATTTGAAACAACACTGAAAGACAATAGTTGTTTTTTGTTTAAATGAGGATGCTTTGTGTGTTGACTTCTTTTTCTAATCTTAAGTTTTCTGTTTTTTCTCCCCAGTGCCACTCCAGTGCAGCACAACCACCTCATGAGAACACCAAAGGTAATCACAATGTTTCCGCTGTAAAAAACAGCACATTGCACCTCAGCCTGCTTTTGACCCTCTATCCTACTCTTGTTTTTGGCTGTCCAGTCTTTCTCACTGTCTCTGCACATCAAACGGGAAGGTGGCTCTCCTACGTCGCCCCCTCGACCACCTGACGACGCACACTCTGATCGATACCAGGTAAAAACAAACCACCTTGGTCAGATGACATAAGAATAATGAAGAAGATTGTACGGTATGTTTCAGATTTCAATTTAGACTGCAAAAAATAAAATCCATTCAAGTCATTATGTCTTATTTTTAGTAAAAATTGTCTTGTTATCCTCGATATGAGTCACATTCAACTGACAAGTCCAGGAAGATGTCCAATTACAGATCTTATTTTTGTCTTTAAATAACTTGTTATAAGACATTTTTCTGGACTTTTCTGTTGAATAGGGCTCACATCAAGAATGATAAGACAATTTTTACTAAAAGGAGGCATAATGACTAGCTTAGATTTCAGTCTTTGCAGTGTAAAAAATATTTGTTTATGAACTGTTGGGTTTGATGTGCATACACTGTATGACATAACATTTTGAAAGCTATAGCCACATGACTTATTTTCAGGGTCATACAACAAGTAATAGCCAAATGAATCAATCAAATTTTCAGGCACTTCTTCCAATAATTAGCATGCCTCACTTCCAAATGTGTGAACTATTACTGTCCAGTAGAGCGCGCTAAAGAGTTCTGTATAACTAGATAGGTTTTGTCTACGCTTGGTGCCAGTGACTCACAAGTTTTGTCTACCCGCTAGTTAAGTGCTTGGTGAATCAAGACTCAAATGAAATGAGTTTTCTGGTTCATCTCCGAAACAGAAATTTCATTTGGAGGGCTTCGTATACGACCAATAAATTGGCATTTTTCGCACAAAAGAGATAAAAGTCATTCAAAGTCAGGCCCCTGAAACAGGAGTAAATGACACAAAATAGACTTAAACTTTGAGTAGTTTGAGTTCAGTCTTAGGTTGTTTGCTCTTTTCATCATTTTAGGATGATAAATGATTTTGCGCTCTGATGTGTTTGTTTTGTGTGTGTGTGTGTGTTGCAGACGTTTCTCCGTGTGCGGGCCAACAGGCACACCAGACTAAATGGTACGTTGATGCATGCAGAGAGGACTACCTGTTGTGTTTCATTGCTGCTGACTCAGTTTGTCATAAAGAGGGAGCCCAGTACAATAAACTGTGTCAGTTCTGCAGCTTTTTTACATGTTGAGAGATTGAACAGTGAGGTTTCCCTTCTTCACCACTTTGCCACCACGTAGTGTGTGTACAGTCCAGTTGTCTGCCTCCCTACTTCCCCAGTCGTTCATATATCAACCGTTTTTTTTTCTGGCCACATCTATACTGGCCTAGCGCCCACACGAGCAGAGGAGCTATTAACCTTTCAACTTTGACCTCTTGATATGTTAACAGTCGATGACCTCTGCTGGTGCAGGTGCTACGTCAAATCTGCCCCCTTACGCCCCCACAGCGCAGGAGCCCACCTAGACTGCACACAAGCTGGTAAGACACTCGCAGAAGCACTTTGTTCATCACCAAGTTTTGCCGTAATATCACAGATTTTTGGGTAAAAATATCTGAATCTAGAGGTTGTATCTTGCAGATTTGATCAATTATTCGCAAGTCATCATAAATCACAGTTCATGTTTTTGTTTTATTCTATAGTGTACTTGTGTTATATACAGAAATATACTGGCATTCCTGCACTGATATAGACATGCAGACCTGTATTAGATCCTTAACACTTTGGCAGATATCTTACTCCTGTTATTATTACCGCTGAGATTCTCAGGCTCTCAGCGGATTCCTCAAACTGCCTCTGCTGTCGAGCTCTGTTAGCCTTTATTAGACCTTATAACAGGACAGCATAATGAGCTTCTAAATACATGTCAGGGGGGAATAAAGAGAGGAAGAGGAAGAAGAAGGTAGGATGAGGAGGAGGGTGCTCTGTTGATTCATCAACCTCTCTCTCTCTCTCTCTCTCTCTCTCTCTCTCTCTCTCTCTCTCTCTCTCTCTCTCTCTCTCTCATTCTGTTTGATGAGCTCTTCCTTGTCTATGACCGTCTCTTTAACCCTCATTATGTGCGCTATGATGGCAGCACTCAGGTCATGGCCAACAGCTCTGTGCACGTGTGTGTGTGTGTGTGTGTGTGTGTGTGTGTGTGTGTGTGTGAGTGACCCCCTCTCATCATAGTCTGCTGTCATCCACGGTGGGAATTAGAGGCCCCTAAAACTTAATGTACCCCCAGAACAGAGAGAGAGGAGGTGCAGTTGGTGTTCTGCCGTGTTAACTTTTATATCAGAGAGGAGATCTAGAAGAGGAGGAGGAGGGGTCTGCCATGGGATGACAGGACCAGGATGGGGGGGGGGCACTGTTGTTGTATTTAAAAATGTCTCTTGTAAAGAATCCAGGTACCTCATCTGCACATCCAATGTTCATGTTTTCCTCATACAATGATTTAAAATACGTTAATGTTACATGGATGCCACCTTACAAAACGAATGCTATCAAATAGTCCCCCCCATATTTCTTCAAATATCAAATTTTTGACTAGGAATTGTCCTCCATTAGCCCAGTAGTGCATGTTCAGAATTTTTGTATTTCTGCTCTATCAACATTTTATTGCTCATGTGCGTTTTTTTAACTCCATATTGAATCAATCTGTAAACTCCACTGTTTCCTTTGGTGAAAACAATCAAATACAGCCAAAGTATACAGGGTGGCTCTTTTCAAGTAGTTATGCTGTTAGAAGTTGCAGCCAAGGGTTAGGTGTCAGACAACAGCACATTGCACCCACAGCTGCTAATCTTAATTTGTATTTTTTATTAAGATTAAGAATTTTTTAATGCGATACTTCTACACTCAAATCGGAGAAGTGTATGCAAAAAAAAGGCGAAAGCTCCTGAGGGGTGCTTTGAATGGGGATAAACAATATACTTAGTGTTTATGTGCTTTTTTGTCATAACCTGAACTTTTTTGTTTAACACTTTGATCAGACAACCAATTTACCTTTTTTTTAAAAAAAAGTTATTTGAATGGGAATTTAAGTCTCCATTGAATCAGGGAGCTGAAAAGAGACAAGGGAAAATATACAGAAAATGGTTGAGGCTGAGAGTCTAACCTTTGAACGACTGTAACCTCTGTACTTGAGGCACGTGCTTACACCCTTTGGCCAGTTTCACCTCAAAATTAACTGTATGAAAAGATCAGTAACACTTTACTTTGAATTTCATCGAAATTAGGCAGCCAAACAACCTTTGAAAAATGTATTTCTTTGAAATTATCCCCAAATTTCATGAAACATATGGGTTAAAATAGGCATTTAACTTCTTTGAAATGATGTCTCAACTTAGTTGTACGCAAGTCACAACTGGTAAATTGGTTAAAAAAAAAAAACTGTTTTGTTTATTTTCTTTTATATTTCCTCCAGATTACGACATAAGTAAGTGAAAGTAGCGAATTGTTGCCCTAACTTAATATTACTCAAAATGTGTTCAGTAAATAAATCAGCTAGGTATCACTTGCATCTCTGGAATTTACAGAATATGATTACACAGTGAGGTTGGGACAATTTGCCATATATTTTCTGGTGAATTGCGATTTGATTTAGAATAGTTATTCACTAACTGTCCCCCATTTGACTTGAAATTTGGAGGAAATTTAGAAGAAGTTGAACTAAACAGTTATTTGTCAGTTTGCTTACATTTAAATTCAAATACTATTTTAATGAAGTTACGTGTTTGTTTTAGTCCAATTATTATGTGATTTGGGAAGATTCCGCATAAATTAAAAAGACATTTTGTCTAAATATTCCCGAATTACAATAAATATGCAAACATGTAAAGTAAAGTAAAGCGTTTTCGAAAGTTCGTCTTTTGAAAGATAAAATGTAAAATTATTCAAGTTAAAGAAGACTAAAGCTCATGAACTGATCAGAAAGGATCATACAGGGACAAAGTAAAGTTAACGTGACTTTAAAGTATTTGTTTCCACCTCAACTATCTCTGTCTTCTGTTTGTTTCACAGTCAGGATTGGAAAGCTGAAGAGGAGGAAACCAGAAGAGGGGCAGGTATGTGTGTTGTTTGTTTTTTTCTTCCAAGACATTGCATGAAAACTTTTTTTTTTGACATTTTATTATCAGACAAAAATACACAGTGGAGCAGATCAGGTTGAGAGGATGACAGTGGTTCACCCCAACCTGACTCTGTTGACTGCTTCTGTTCACGGAGCATCAGGATCACAGTCTCCTCGCTGTGTATCCATGTGAACACACAGCTATGAAAACACAGGAGCCGATCTGTAGCTCCAGGCTGTGGGAGACATATGGACAGATCCACAGAGACAGATATATTTAATGTATGTGTTGGTGTGTGTGTCTTTGTCTGTGTGTGTGTTGTAGGAGAGTTCAGCGGAGTTGGTGCCATTGGAGGACGACTGGAACGAGAAGAGGAGGATGCAGATGACATCTTTAGTTGGAGGGTTTAAAGGTACGCATGATTCTGTGTGTGTGTGTGTGAGTGTGTGTGTGTGTGCAGTCTCCGTGTAGATGATCTTGTTCAGTGGAGGGTAAAAGATGTGACTGAGTGGCAGTTGAAAATCACTGAACTTTTCAGTCCAGATTACAGTGGATAAAGATGCCTCAAAGGTGAACTTAAAAGTAACAGTTTGCTTTATCCAAGGAGGAATCTCTGACCTGCACGTTTGCTGCACCATCACTGGCAAACATAAGGAGAGAGAGACAGAATGACAAGATAACATTTTGAGATTCAAAAGTTCATCTTTTTGCAACCTTAGATAAGATCAGAAGTTCTCTTTTTTGTCCTTATGCCAAAGAAGTGTAACAAAGTTTGCTTTTCTTTAAAAATAAACCAAAAAACTTTGTTTGAAATATCTCCTCAGCTGCAGTGCTAGTGAGCACAACTTCCAAAGAGGGCAGAGACAGTGACGCCGACCTGGACGTGGATGGAGACGACACTCTGGAGTACGGCAGAGCTCAGTATCCTGTATGAAAAAAAAAAGACAATACGTAACAATTTAAGTTTCTGGTTAGTTTTTTGTACACAAAATCAGTCCTTAACAGGTCATATGAAAGAGGAGACATTAATAACATGAAAACATGACCTGAAATATTGTATTTATACATTTAGACTCATCACACCATGTTTAAGTACCTAAGAGGTTAGACAAGCATGTTATTTTTTGTTATAGCCTCTTTAGACCTGGTGTCCACAAAACTAAAAACATAACTTCCTGTAGGAAGGCCAAGTTTAGCTTTTGTACCTATTAGGTCTTACTGATCCTAAATGGCAAGGAGAAATAAAAAATGTACTCTAGACTTAGGTCTTAAGAGGATAGCGAATGCGTTGCATTTAAGTTTCCTGACCTTTGACCCCAGATACACAGAGACAGATGTAATCCCCTGCTCAGGAGAAAGCTCTAAGGAGACCACAGTAAAGTATGTATCCTTCCTAACACATAAGAGAGTTATCATACTTTTTTTACAACATTTCAAAAGCAGAATTTTCTTCCAACTTTTCATTATATGGTAAAACTCCATTAAATGATCTTTTTCTTTTTGTAAGCAGCAGCAGTGTTACGTTGTCAGACTCCAGAGTGAACATACAACTATCCAAATGGCCAAATGATGGTAAGTTTTTTTGAATTATTAACTCAAAAGAAATAAGAAAAAATTGAGATTTTTATGAGTTTATGTTTCATTTTTCTTTTAACAGGGAGTCCATCTACCAGCAGTGGAGAGAAAACAGATGGCAGCACAGCCGGTCTCCCAAAAACCTGCAAGAATAGTGACATAGAGACGTACGTTTGTAGAAGGGATTTACTGTGACTTTAGTGAAGATGATGTTGATGAAAAGTTCCTTTTATGCAGTTAGAAGCAAGTTTTCGCATTGGATCTAAGCTTGAAATAAGAAAGGAAATTTGGACAGGTTTTGATCCAGCCCTTGAGAGCAGAGTAAGAGTAAAAATAGTGTGATTGAGTATAATTTGACCCATACAGTGCAAGATCAATGATCAGTGATGATATTATCAATCAAGAGCACAGCAGCTGGAGCAAACAGTAACACACACTTTATCACACTTAACCTCATGTAGTCTGTCTGTACGTTGTTTGTACATCGTATGTATATGGTCTATCCTGTAATTGTGCATGTGTTTGTGTGGATGTCTATCTCTGTGAGGATCCTGACACTTCACACACACACACACACACACACACACACACACACATACACCCGTGATAAATGAGACAGCGAATGCAGCCAATGTGGTTGCTGATAAATTTCATGCTCAGTGTCCATGTTGGCCAGCGAATAATTTAATCTGTCTTCGATTTATAAATGACTCTCCAGTGTCTGCCCAACTCATGCACCCTCCCGTCTTCTTTCCTGTTACTGTCTGTGTGTGTGTATCCATGCGCTTGTGTGTGTATGTGTGTGTGTGTGTGTGTGTTTGTGTGTGTGTGTGTGTGTGTGCAGGCTCTCGGAGGAGTCTACGCTGACAACTCTGGATGCGCTTAAAGCTCGGATACGGGATTTGGAGAAACAGTTGTCTAAAGGAGATAGATTTAAATGCCTCATCTGCATGGTGAGTATGGAGACAAATTAAGTAGAGCAGACACTCTAAATAGAGACAACAGCGCAGTAAAGCAGGGACTCCTGATCGTCCTGAGGGGACCAGCAAAAAGTCATCGTTATTGGTTAGCTTTAATTAATGGAATGTAATATCAAGGCCATTTCAATTTTATTCTTTTTGTAGTTCTTGACAGAAAATTCAGAGTAGAAATTCTCTTGGAAGAAATTTTATATTGGTTAAGTCAACTCTTTTTTAATGTTTATTAAAAACGATTTTAATGATCAACATATTATTAGAGATATGGAGGGCAAACACTCTCTGTATTTGTTCTTTTCATATCGGAATCCATTTACCACCTTTTTTGATATCACGATAACTACTACTAGTACTTGCATTTTTATAATGCTTTATCAGAATTTAATGAATGAAAAATTATTCACTTAATAGTTGCAACACAAATGTTCTCAGTCAAATCAAACAATTAATTATTTTCCAATTTATTCTCTCCTTTTATATTTATTGTATTGAATAGTACACAAAATATTCACTTTAAAGCTATTTAACTATACATGACTTCATACAGTGTCATCACTCTACAAAACTCAGTGATTTAATGCTCTGATGTTGAATTCAAACTTATTCTTAGAGGCAAGATGATACATATTAAGGTAGTTGAATAATCCTTAGCTTTTGATATTTTAAGACAGTGGCTGCTTCAATTTGGTTGAAATATTCCCAAAATCACAAATGTTTCCCCGCAATGTTTTATTTTTGATGTCCAAAAAACTACCATTGATGCTCATAAAAGTAATTACATGTCACTTTCTTTCTGGTAGGACTCTGTTCTTTTTTTTTCATTGGATGTCCATCAATTCAACATTTAACACTCAATGGCAGCATGCAATTTTTAAAGCTAGAAATAATGCAATGTTCTCATGTCGTTGTTGTTGTTATTTTATTTGAAAATGGTTTGAGAAAGAAAAGATCTTCAGTAATAGATCCTCTCTCATCCTTTTATCCTTCTTCACACCCTTAAGATTTTACTCACAGATAATTTCATTTATTTATGAAGAGGATGCCATGTTCCTTTAATGCTCTATTGAAAAACAAAAAAGCGGAAAACATTTTTTGCTTTTCAAATTTTCTTCTTCTCTTTAATCACTTCAGATGCACAGTACTTCGTTAATAATTTCCCTTCTTATGCGTTTCTTTAGTACCTGCCATGTCTCTCAATTTCTTAACTGTAACTGTTAATTCTGACCAATTTCTTAATTATTTATTGTATTTTAAAAAATAAAAGATAACTATGAGGCATCATCACTGTGATTTCTAAAAATTCAAATATATTTTCTCTGTCCTATTATTTGATCAAAGACATAAAAACCCTCTGAATACTTCAAAATACGCTCCAGTAAAAGTTTTGTCAGGAGCACCTTTTCATTCTCTAACTGTTGTTCCATATCGACATCTACTGGCAGCTTCTGGTACTACACACGAGGATCATCAATATTTTTATTTTCCGCTTGCAGGACACATACACAACCCCACTCACCTCCATCCAGTGCTGGCATGTTCATTGTGAGGAGTGTTGGCTACGGACACTGGTGAGTAGCACTCGTTTTTTTTATCATTTATTATTGGCATAAGAAATGATTTAAAGTTACTGAAATTTGTTTGATCTGGTATTCATTTTTCTTTTTTTTGTGCCTTAGGGAGCAAAGAAGTTGTGTCCTCAGTGCAACACCATCACCTCACCTGGAGACCTGAGGCGGGTCTTTCTGTGACACCGCCACATCACTTGGAGATGGGAGGGACCTTTTCTGTTTTGACCAATCAGGGGTGGACTTGTGGGCAGCTGGCCTGTCATAGACTCACACCTCCTCTTCCTCCTCCTCCTCCTCCTCCTCCTCCTCCTCCTCACTCTTTCCTAAATCATACCTGTCCATCAGTGTAACCCTAACATCCACTTATTTCTAAAAATTTCCAGAACTGCAAGCGCGACCTTTGACCTTCTCTCACATCTCTGTACAATAACCACGTGTTCCTGAAACATCTAACACCAACTGTGAGCTCAGGCAAACAAGAAGATTAACTGCTTTGGGATAAATAAAGAGATTTTCTAACCCTTTTCTGTTTTATGAGGAAAAAATTCAGTTGAATCTCATTCAGAGCACATGTATATAATTTGTGTATGTTTGGATTGGTGTGTATATGTTGACTATAGCTGATTAACCAGACTGTATGTACTGTACAGTTTGTCTTGTGTATTTTATTTGTTATTATTATGATTCATTTAGCTCCTGTAGGTTTGACACATTTACAGTAACTTCATCCTTTCATTTTTCCTCATCTTTGTGTTTCTTTGTATAGAATCATTAAATCTAATTTTATCAGTGTTACTAAAATAAAATGTCTGTCTAAAAGCAGTCTTTTTTCCCCTTGTATTTCCTTTGTTAACAGTAATAACAGTATAAATAATCACCTGTTGAACCTGTGAATGGAGCAACATATCCTGTTGTTCAGGCAGGTCCTTCAATAATAACACTGTAGTGTCTTTAACCTTTAAGAAGTGGGTCGGTGCAGGATTATCTAGGCAGAGCCCATCACAGCTCATATAGAGTCAAGGGATGCTAAACCCTGCTATTCTGAGCTTTGACTGTGCAGTGGACAAGAGACCACCCAGGTCACTATAGAGACTATATCACAGAGAGGAAAACATCACAAATATAAGTGTACTATTTGGTTGAAAGTGTTGTAAAGTGATCCCAAGAAGTAAAAATTTAAAGCTGATTATTTAGGTCTACTGTGGAAAAAGTTGAACAGCAGAGAATAAATGTGTTCATTTTAACCACTTAGAGATCACAGCCAAATAGATCGTGCTGCACGATCTTTAAGTGTTAACATAGAAAAGAAAAATGTGTGGGCAAACTTTTTGAATCGATAGGTAAAAAAAATACCTGGAAACATTGGTGGCATCTGAGCTTCTACGATTTTCATTCAAAGTTTAAAGGTTTGAAAAGCAACAGTGATCAACTTTGTAAACAAATGTACCTTTTCCTGTGTGTCCTCCACTTTTACCTGGTTTGCAAACAGCCTGAGGACATGAATAAACACAGGCCAACATGCTCACACATGATTGGTCAGTGAGCTGAAGAGAGCTGGTGGTAATTTAGATTGACAGTGAGCCGCTACAGTGAATCAGTGTGACACACAAACACACACATGCAAATACACACACCTCCGCATTCATCTCACCGAGTCCATTAAGGAGTCAGGCCAAAGACTCACCTGCTATTCAACAGCAGACTGCACAGGAGGCGTTAGAGAAGGTAAGCTGCAAATTTTGTCTGAATATAAACTGGAATACATTGAATTATTGAATATATCTGCAAAATTACCTGAATTATAAAATTCATTATATTGTGCTGTGGAGCTAAAAGAAAAAAAATCCTGTGTGGTCTTGCTAATTGAATATTTTTAATATGTGGACAATTTGAACTGAATTTGTATTAAATACAAAATAATTCAAAAATTTGGCTCCGCAGTGTAATTACTTTTTTAAATCTGCAAATAACTGTTTGAATAGCTGTTAAAAAAAACTCATAAGAATTAAAAGAAAATGGAAAAAATGAATAGTATTCTGTGAGTCTTCTGCAGTTATTATCTGACACGGCAATCAAAGCTTAGAAACATCCCTTACATCATTGAATTTAATAAAGAAGAAGGGCTTTTGCAGTCACGCACTTTGAGTAATTATATCAATGGAGATTTTAATTGAACTGATTTAAAAGTGTCCCTGAAACATTACCTGGTCTCGGTGCAGATGAAGGTAAACAGGTCACTTGTCCTGGACCCCGTGTGCCTCCTGGCCCAGATCCAATTAATCCTGCTGACCGACCTGCCATGACTTCATTAACAGGCATTCTTAACATTAACCTCGGGGCTTCTAGCTGTCTAACAAGTCAGCAATTAGGACTGAGACATGTTTAAGTATTTTAATTGAGGGAATAGGAAGCATAATTTCCAAACTGTCAATTAATTACGAGGTAAAGTTTTAAACCACAAGGGCAAAGTCTGCTCCATAAACCTCTGTGTGCATGTTGGGATGTTTCCTCCTGACAGTGTTATGGTTAAGGGGAGCTCAGATCAAAGGATTAGTCTTACTTGTCATTAGACAGTTAACAGGACAGATGGTTAGCTTGAGGAACACTGAAAGAGGAAGGGCAAAGATTTAAACCATTGATGTAAGTGGTGTTTTAAGCAAAAATATCATCCAGCCCTTTCTTTCCAACTTCAAAAAGTCAAACCATGTTGTCTTTTTATCTTTCATGTTCAATTATCTCCAGGACAAAAGACCTGATTTTAATCTGCACTTGGCACGAACCTGAGCTCACTTTGTCACCATGTCTCTCTCCCCCACCTGTCTGTCTGTCTGTCTGTCCAACCATCCATCTGCCTCAGAGCCATGTCAGGACCAAGGCCTGTGGTGCTGAGCGGCCCCTCAGGAGCAGGGAAAAGCACTCTGATGAAGAGGCTGATGAAGGAGCATGAGGGCGTCTTTGGATTTAGCGTGTCACGTATGTCTTTGTGCCAAATGGAGCTTGGCTTCAGTTACAAAAACATCCTGTTTGTGGGACTGTGGGAGATATAGGACAAAAGAGTGGCTGGTGTCAGCCTGATGGTCTAATTCTGCATCAGTGAAAAGTTGTTTGCAAAAAAAAGTATGTCTGATGATTTGTTGCCTTATTTTTATTTTTTATTTTTTCATAATATCATTTCCTCTTCTCAGATACAACAAGGAATCCTCGACCAGGAGAGGAAGATGGCAAAGGTACAGTAGTTCCAGCTCGAAACTTGTTGGTGAAACTTTTCAGTCCGCTGATTGAACATGCAGGAGCCTTGGACTTGGATTGGAACTTTTAAACCTTTCTGCTTTTTTGTTTCTAAGCCAAAATCCCCAGCCTCCCCAGCCTTTCCTCTCTAAGAAAAAAACAAACAAAAAAATAAAAAACAACACCAGCAACACTTCTTACTCCCAAGTGAACTGCACAAATGGTTTTGTCCCTCTGTTTAGTTTCCCTGGTTAAAAGGGATAAACCTCTCTTTGTGCCTTTTTTGCTTTCTCCATAGGGCTGAACAAGCTCCCCTTGCTTCTGGGGGCTACTTTACTGCCTGTAGCAGACGTCTTTTCCTCTGAGGACTTAGAAATGTCAAGCTCATTTTCGTGTCCAAACGAATCAGAAACCACAGATAAAGGTGACCCTGAGTGTGATTCCTGATCACAGTTTTTAAAGGCAGAGGGATGGGGGTTACTTTCATCATCCTGGCACACTCTCATTGAATTTGTAGGAACTAGACGCGTGGTATTCAAAACAAAAAGAAAACATAGAAGGATTCAGGATCAAACAGTCTGCACTTTGGAGTAAAAAGCTTTTGAAAATAGCCCCCTGTGATGCCTTGGTAGTGACCCCCCCTGTTTCCAGTCCTGTGAAGTTTTATGTCCAAGAAAAATCCCTGTCCTGTGTCCTCTGTAGCTGATAGAGCAAGATAATTTGTAACCAACCATTAGCATTGCTGGAGAAAGATCCAAAAAGTAAAGTTTCCAAACATGAGTTAAAAAATTTGGGAAAACACTCTGACCAACAGCCCTTTATGTGTACGCAGCTCAAAAAGCTGTTCATGTCTTCATCAGAGCTGATGCTTTTGAGCAATGAATGCCTTGTTATTAATCTTTTATTTGCTCCATTAATAAAATAAAAGAACAGGACATTCTGCTCACCATGGGCCAGACTTGGATATTTGTTTCTACTGCTGGTTTTCAGAGTGCTGTTTAAAAGCAGCCCAACATTTTCTCAGACTTATTATCGATTTGTTTACAGCACAGCCACTTCCTATCCAGCTTTTCTCTTCAGATTGTTACTCCAGCCTGAGCAGACTCCTTCATGTTGTCATGCTAATGATTGTGTGCTGTCGCAGGGCCCATTAGTGGTGGTGGTTGTAGTAACGTGTTTGTCTCTAAAACTCGGCTGTTTTAGATCCCCAGAGGTTTTTGATGTGTCAAAATAATGTGTGCGGTGACAGTTACACTAATGACATCATTAGAAAGTAGCCGACAAAAAAACATGTTTCTCATCTTTGCTTCTCTCTCAGGGAACGACTGCAAACTATTTTTTGTATATATAAAAATTCAACACACATAGTAACAAATTAAGCTCCAAGGACATCATATGCTTGAATACACAACATCAGCCAAACAAGACATAATTTATATCATTATTTGTCTGGCTGTTAGCTTTTACTTGCATCTGTTTTGCAAACTGTAGTGAGTGTTGTTCATGTTTTCCAGAAAGTGACAAGTTTATTCCAAAAATTGCATCTTACAGACTATCACTTCACAACGAGAGAGGCCATGCAGGAGGGAATTGAAAATGGAAACTTCATAGAAAATGCAGAGTTTTCTGGAAACCTGTACGGAACAAGGTAACTACTTCAATTTAATTCCCAAAATGCCACAATTTTTATTGTTGATTAAAAAATATTTTCTTTAAACATTCTGTATGTGATTGCTTTTGTTTATTGGTAATCTAAATACTGAATCATTTAAAGGAATAAAGCCCATGGCCTCATATAAGAGAGTACCCTTGAGGATTAGCCGCAGGGATCAGCAGGATGTATAACATTCAGGTCACAGATGGAGCTGTAACCGCATTACGTCAAAAAGAGCAGCACTGTGGCTCAGCACCTCGAAGGCTAGGTGTAATCTCTTCCTCTTTTTTGAGATAAGACAAACTCACTGAAACACGAGACTGAGCAGGTGGGATCAATGCAGAGATCCTCTTAACTTAGTCACTACCCACATTGTACCATGTGTTCACACTCAGTACATGATTGGACATTGTGACCGCTAAGGTTAAGATGTGATCTCCTTTGAAATAAACTTGAAATGATAAAATCAAAATGCTGATTTTTTTTAATTTATTTTTTTTAATGTATCGTTGCATTGATGTTCCAGTAAATCAGCCATAGAAGACGTTCAGGCCAAAAACCTAATCTGCATCTTGGATGTGGACATCCAGGGTGTGAGGAGGATTAAAGAGACTGACTTGAACCCCATCTACATCTCCATCCAGCCTCCCTCCATGGAGATCCTGGTAACTGTCCACTTTGCTAATATGGCTTATTTGACATTCATATTTTATGAAATGTAAATATATAGACAGATATGCAGATTAATGACCTTTGTATTCTGAGATTTGATCTATAGCTGACTGTTGCTTTTGATGATGAACATTTAGTTTAGCTATGAAAATAACCAAAAGTGTAAGCTTCAATGAATTTTTTTGTCACTTAAGACATCTTGTCACAAACATGACAACTTATTTCTCCCCTTTTGTCTCTCAGGAAAAGCGTCTGAGAGACAGGCAGACGGAATCAGAGGAGAGTTTACAGAAACGGCTGGAGGCGGCTCGCATTGACATGGAGCTCAGTGAGTTTCTTAGCAGCTCTTGTCATGTCATGATGCTAAACCTTGACGCTAAACACTTTTAACTGTAACTGATTTTCTCTCTTTTTAATAAGGCAAGGAGCCTGGAGTGTTTGATGTTGTTATCATCAATGATGACTTAGAGAGAGCATACGAGGAGCTCAAAGATATTCTTAATGAAGTGAGTAAAACATGAAATACCCCTGCTCTTTTTTTTATTGATCTTGGGAGGCTGCTGTAAAGACGTTATTACTTTATCTTTCTTATTCCACAGGAAATAAAGAAAGTTCAGGAGGCCCAATCTTAAAAAGGGAAACTGAGACGTGATCTTTCTGCTTCTGGAAAAAAACAGAGACAACACTTTGGACTCTGGCCTGACTTAGTTCACCTTCATTCAGTCCTCAGGTGAAAAAAGTTTTCTTTGACCCCCTTTAAGGAGTCAGAGCGTTGCTCAGGGCACACTCAGAGTTGATCGGGTAAACAAAACAGACTATAAAGACAAACTGGGGGGAAAAAATAGAGGGGAGGGGGTTTAGGGTTGTGGTAGATTTAGTCCAATCAGTGGTTAATATCCAGGTTTGAAAATCATGGCCAAGCTGTAATTGGGGAGAAAAAGATTTGACAAAGCTGCATAATGGACACAAAGTTTGGTTTATGAACTCAAAGCTGTATTTTTGTCATCAAGTGGGAAATCTCACAAGTCAGTGTCTAAGTCACACGCTGAAAACAGTTTCTTTTACATTTAGTTTTTGAATTGATCCTCTGTAGAAATCACTTCAAACATAGATCGGAGTGTTTTAAAACCTTTCTGTGTTTTGTTTTGTGTAATGTTGATCAAATAATGGCTCACATGAAGAATTAAATCTGTTCATCTGAAGTTCTATCACTGCAAATGTTATATTTGAATGATTTGCATGCATGTTTTGGTGTTTGTATACAAATATGTCTGAATAAAGAATGTAAGAAAATGAACAATTCTGTGGCATGAAATAAATATCTTTATTCTCTAAATTATTCAAAAACTAAGCAGTGGGAACTTTTCAATGAATCTTTCTATTCAGCTGAGTTAAACTACAATTCAAGCATCATCTTTTAATACATATATGTAATAATTTATCACTCTCAATTCTCATTAATGTTTTTTCTTACACCTCTCTGATAAAATGTCACACAAATACAAATTTTACAATTCATGCAGCTTCTCCTTGAACTAAACCTTATCCCTGAAGTTTTCATATAAACCAATGCAACACAAACACACTCACATATATAAGCTAATGGATAAGATACTTGAGAAAATAAAACATATTAAGACGGATCACATTTCAAAATCAGAGTATCTAAAGTGATTTCAATTTTAGAAAAGAGACATAAAGGAAAGATTTATGTGCTGGTGAAAAGAAACCTCTACAGTGCATCGTTACTGGGGGAAGGGACCCTGGAGCTTTGTGTGAACCTGCTCTCGTTTCTCCTCCTTCTGCTTGAGGTAATCTTTAAGCTTGTCTGTGGAGAAACACACTTTGGAGGGTCTGGATTTTTGTGGGGTACGATGTGCACGCAGCCAAGGGTTCTGAAGGCACTCCGCTGCAGTGGGTCTCCCCCTGTATTAATGTTAGAAATCACAGATTAAAATTCTTCATTTACAGACTTGTGACACAAATGATCAGGAATTTGTGGTATTTTTTCCATTATTGCAATATTTTGGGCTTTTGTAATGCTTAGAGAAGATTGGATGGACAGTGGATAGAGCAGGAAACAGAGCAATAGTGGGGAGTGACATGAGGGAAAGGTGCCACAGGCTGGATTAAAACCTTTGCCTCATGGGGCGTACAATCTCGGCCATATCACTGCCCCCGGGAAATCTTTTTAATCACATGCAAATCTCACCAAGATTTATTGTTCAGGCTACTCTTCATGAAGTTTAAGGCTCCTTCAGACAGACCAGGGTAGCAGCGTCCAAACTGGATCTTCCCTTTCTTGATATTTTTGTCTTGATCCCAGCTGTGCTCTGCATAAAACGGAGTGTCCGCACTCAACCTGGTGCAGAAAAAAATCCTTTTTTAATGAAATGTAATGCACACATAAAATGGAGACAGGATGAAGATTCAGACAGTTACTTTTAATGAAATCAGAAGATGTTTTAAACACTTGTGACATGCTTTTTATTAACTAACATTTAAACACAAATCATTTGTACCCACAGAGCAGAACAGAAAGGGAGGATCAAGGCTTCAAAAGAAGTTGTTTTTCATCCAGTTGTATCTTATAAACCTTTAGATAATGTATGATACAGGGTTTATGCTACAAGAGAAGCAAAAGTATTAACAGATGTATCATTTTAAGGGTTTTGACAAATCTTTTTTCCTCTTACTTACATGATAAATGACAGGACTCCTATGGCCCAAATGTCCGTCTCAGGACCAACGCCTTGACCCTCCAGGATCTCCGGAGCTTTAGGAAGGACAATATAAACTGACAAAACAGACAGACACAGGAAACCATTCATAGGTGTTGTGCTGTTACAGGCAAACCACATCCACGTACATGCTAAGTTGTTTGAATTAGGAAAATTACACAACCTTGAAATAAACACATTTTTAAAATGACAAAGAGATGGACTTGTGTTTGTTAGGCTAGAGTAGCTAGGGTCTGCTGATGAAGATGAAGTTAGGTTGAATTATTTCCATCCATCAAGCCGTCCTCCCTTAAAGAGTGTGTACCTTTGCGGCGGCAGTCTGTTGAAGGTCATGACAGTCAGAGGCTTAGTACATTAGAAGATCTTACGAAAACGCAGGCATTTAAATCTCTTAGTCTGATTTTCTTGATCAAACATTCATCCTTACCTTTGCTGTCCGACAGACCCTGAATGTGCTCGATCTGAAGAGGCTGACCGGGAGTGAAGGACTGGGCTGAGCCAAAGTCAATTATCTTCAGGTGGTTCCCGTCGTCCACCAGCATGTTATCGGACTTCAGGTCCAGGTGGATGACCCGGCGGCTGTGAAGGTAGTCGACTGCACTCAGGACTTGAAACAGCAGCTCTGCCACTTGAGTCTCTGAGTACAGATCTCTGAGAAAAAAGAGAAGCAGAAAAGCAGGCCTTACTTGTTGAACCACGGCTCAGGATCACAGTTCTGGTGCATTTTATGAGTATCACAAAGAACACAAGGTGTGTATCGTTGCACTTGTTACAATGAGTCCATTTCTCTTCTCTATGTTATTTTCGTAGTTTGCCCTGATTTTTAGATTAAAGTCATTATTTAAATGCTTCTTTAAATGAAAACCAAACAATTCATCGGATGACATGAATCACTAACCGTGACACCATTTGAGTGTTTCTCCTGTTTTAGACTTTCAAGAAAAAAATTACTTTGTAGTCTGCTCCCCCTAAATCATTTCTCCGACAGATCCAAGGAACAAAAGCAGTAGAAAATAGATTTAATAGATTTTAGAGAAACATATGACGGTTAAATCTGAATTGCTCCCATTTCCCCCCAAAATTTTTATGCATCATTTTGAAAAATTACAAATTGTGTGCATTCACCACCTTCCAATACACTTCTCTGTTACTTTTGGTAATTTTTTAATTATTTAAAATATAATTTTTTTTAACTGATACAGCTATATTGTTTATTTTTATTATTTGAGAGGGTCTTGTCTTGTCTTACCACTTCTAACCACACTTTGCTTTTTGTGTCTTTTCGGTGACGTGTTGTGATGTTTTGGGAGAAAAACTTGCCATTGCACAACCAATTTTCTTGCTTTACGATTTATTTAAATAAAAAAAGACATTTGAAAGAGCAAAAAATTAGTGGTGGTAGAAGTATAAGTTTAAAAGTAGATTTTTTACTTTTACTGTAGTGGCCAAAGTCCCTTGACAAACAACTTGACGCTGATGTTTGCAGTGGAGCAAAAGAGGACTCATACACCTACTCACTCACAGTGTCATCTGGTAGCATGTTATAAGAAATAAATGCAAAACTGATGATGCACATTTAGAGACACACAACACATTTTCATGAACCAAATGCTCAATTTTGTTGGAAATCTAACCAAAGTATGAACGAAAACTATATATATCTTGCCACACATTCCCCAAGCCATCCTGTACCTCACTGACAGACTGTAGAGCAGCTCCTTCCCCGGACACAGCTCCTCCACCAGCACCAGGTATCGTGGGGTGATGTAAGCTGTGTGCAGCTGCACCAGATGAGGGTGATGAAGCCTCTTCAGGAGCTGGTATTCCCTCAGGACCAGCTGCCTCTGCTCTGCCTGGTAAGGAGTGATCTTTGCAGCAAACACTTGGCTGGTCTCGGCATCCCTGCACAGGTTTACGACGCTGAAACGACCTCTGAGAGGACAGAGAGAGCGATAAAAGAGGGGATGAAGTAATGTTGAGAGAGGTTATGTTTTGCAGCAAACGGAAAACTTTTAAGGTGTTAAAGTTAATAAAAAGCTATTGATCAACTTAAATGTTAAAAGTGAACTACAACATCAAAAATGCATGAAAAGATTACTCCCTTATTCCATTTTAATTCTTGAAAAATCAAGACCTCACCTGTTGATCTCTGACAGGATTTTGTAATTCTTGTGTGTTGACCCTATGACCTTTGACCCCAATGACTCAGTCTGGATTAGAGGAATCTGACTTTCTGTACAAAAGAAGACAGTTGTAAACTCTTAAATTGTGCTGTAAGGTTTCATGTAAGACACAATCAAAAGGTAAAGTTTTGCATTGTCTTGTTTCAGATAATTAAATGTAACAACTTGGGTATATGATACAAGGAAATGAGTCGTGTGCTGTCGTGAAAATGCATCATGAACTATTGTTCTTGCCCTCAGGATGAGTAGCCATAACAACAGGTGCAGAAGCATCACTGAAGGGTCCTGCTCCTGTCTTGGTGATGCAGCCCATCCTGAACACATAAGAGGCTCCTTTGGGTAAATCCTTCACCACATAACAGCTATCAGTCACCTCCTCTGATAGGACCGTCCATTCCCCACCTGACAACAAGACCCATGATACATGAGTTTTTCTCTCACTGCAAGGTCATCTTATTTAAATAACAAAAATGTTAGTGACAATTTCAATTAAGACATAAAATATTTGAGAAAGTCAGAATCTTACAGATGTCAGACTTTAATCTGAAGTCTTAAAAAATGCTGTCATGTGTTTTTTTTTTTTACATCACATATTTTGGCTATAATTAGTTGTGTGGTAAATTTGATCTTTTCGCACAAATATCCAATATCTGTTCCGCTGTGTAGTCTCTGAGATCTCACCATCTGTACAGTACTGAACACAGTAGGTAAAAGGGTCACTAGACTGGACTGGTCTCCAAACCAGCAGGACTCCACCTCCATCCAACTGGAAGACCTCGGCCTTGTTTGGACGAACTGGCAGATCTGAAATGTGTAGATTCAGAAAAACACCCAGAACAAGGTTTGAAGGACAGCAATGTCAGCAAGGTCAGTGAATCAAATGAAACTTGTGTACGTTTTAGTTACCTTTTGTCTTTAAAAATCCAGGCACTTTGAAAGAAGGCAAAAGTTTCCTCTTTTTAGGACTCTCAAGACCACCTCTGTGCCTCTCTGGCGGAATGGGGGCTGATCCTTTTACTATTGGCCCTGCAATAAACGAAAATGCAATAAAATTTATTATTGTATAGCCACGGTATTCATGGGGTCCTATTTAGGAAGGCTGCAAACATTTTTGAGACTTAGAAGGGGGCCCTGAGTTGGAAAAGGTTAGGAGCCACTTATAAAAACATTTTGTGACATATTTTCTGTTTATTATCAAATTAAATTAGTAGCATTTGTAGTCTCTCACCTCCTTTACTCATGTCCTCTTTACTAGAAGACCTTGTGAACAATTTGGTCAGGCTAGAAGCTGAAGCTCTCATTTTCTTCCTCAAGGACATGGTGGGTGTATCCGGCTTCATGATCTCTCCTAGTGTGGGTCCCAGCTCTGTGTCATCCAGATGAGAGTACGAGTGACCGGTCCAGGACTGCCTGCGGAAGATCTTTAGCAGTCCCAGCTTGGGTGACCTTCCAGTAGGTGGTCTAGCTTCAAGTGCAGGGGCGGATGCATGCCTTTGGAGGCCATGGCCTTCCTTCTTGTCTCTGGATCTGGGAGGCCTCTCCGGAGCCTGGAGTGAGGAGAGACTTGGACTTGGGCTCTCTGTCAGCGAGGTCCCTGACTGGGCTCGGCTGTTGGTTGATAAGTTGGGGTTGGAGTGGGTGCGGTTGCGCGGTGGTGCCTGGGGTATCAGTCTCCTAGGTTTCACTTCTTGGAACGAGCAAGGCGATGAGGAAATCAGAGGCTCCCCCTGGTTGTCATACTCATCACTCTCCCCTGATCTGTATCTACCTCTGAGTTGACCATGACTCAGCTCCTCATAGGAGCCGACTCGACTTGAAGACTCAGAGCCACCGTGCTCCAAAGAAGATTCAGCTAGAGACCCCTGGGAGCCAGCAAAGGTGTCACCCTCTGCTTGCTGCTGATCCAGTCGAGGGCTCCTTCTGTCTCCTGCAAGGAAGCTTGAGGGAGCCGATGATCCCCCCAACACATGACTTCCTTGAGATGGAGCAACAGAGCCTCTTCTTCTCACAGGTCTGCGAGGTGGGCCTGGGATGGCCAACAAGTTTCTTCCTGACACTTCGTCATCTGTAAAATCTTCCTTCAGACTCTGAGAGCCTTCCTCCTCAGCTGACTTTGTTCGAGTTGGTGAACTTGGAGATCGCCTAGAAGACTCATCAAGAGACCTGCTCCTCCTGTGGGGTGGTACATTAGTGTGAGCAAGGCCAACTCCGCTGTCAAAGGAACAGGACTTCTGCATAGAAGGCTGAACAGGGGCACGTCGCTGACCACGATTTGTCTCTGTGTCATCCTCCACGTACTCAATCAGAGGCTCATTTAGACGTCCTGAAAAGCTTCTTCGAAGTGGTTTACGACCCCTTTCCTGCTTTTTGGCCTGGAATTTGTCCCGTAAAGTCATGTGTCTGGCAGACATAGGTGAAAGCTGATGAGAAGTGTTGTAGAAAGTGCTTCGAATGACACTGCCACGGGGGATACGACCTCCATCGCTCCCTGAACCCTCTTCCCCATCAGACATGTAGAGAGACGGACTACTGTCTTTACTGAACCTGCGCTCTCTCTGAGGTGTACGTTGGAGCGAGACATCAGATGATGCCACCGACTGTCTGCTAATACTCCGCTCTATCACACTTCTCCTTCCTAAAATCTCTCCATCCTCTTCCTCCCCGAGTGTGAGCTCTTCCTCTTCCTCTGCATCAAGGTGAAGTTTGGCAAAAGGCTCAGGGATGCGTGCTCTCTCCGTCAGAGGATCGTAATCCTCCTCTGTTTCTTCCTCCTCCTCTTCAGTCTGGCTGTAGTGCTGGAAAAGGTCCCAGGAATCAGCTTCATCGTACTCTGAGGAGGAGCCACTGCTTGGGGAGGTGCTGCTGTGCTCCTGAGGCTCTCGAGGTACCGTGACTGCAGTGTCACGCAGAGGTGCATCCAGCAGCTCGGGGATGGGCCTCATCGTGAGAACGGACCCAATGCAAGTCAAAGAGCGCTGGAGCAATAATTGAAAAATAGTGGTATTTAGCATCATGTACACACAATAATCCAGTTCGGTAACATGCATGGATTAAGCATGCGTTAATTGAAGCGCTACCACAAATTCTCCCTTTTTTTCTACAGAGGTTTCACTTTATAATATAGAACAGAATAAGTTACCAACCTGCCATTTTCTTTTTGAAATGAAGAGTTTTAAAGTCTTTGTGTTGATTTCTTCAGTGTCCTCGCCTGCATTTTCATCCTGCAAACACATTTAGCATTAAAACGTGAAACTAAATCACAGAACAGCAGAATGATTGAGTTGGATATGCCCTCACCTGGAACCATTCATGGCTCAAGCACTCAAATGCAGAGGGTCGTTTCCTAAGGAGTGGAAAATAGAGGACTGTGAAATGTTTGATGTGATGCTATGAAACATATATTTTAACAACATATACTCCATACCTAACCTAATGTCTCCCTATTTGCTCTGGCATTACACTCCCATCCCTCTGACCCTTTTCTTTGTATTTCTTTCTCTATGGAATAGTTGTGTGCAGGAGCTATGGTGATTCCTCAAATAAGACTCTCCAAAATGGATAGCAGTTCGAAGTGCAGTCCAGACATGCAGGCACAGTTTCTACATTCTTTTGTACTTTCGACTTTGCTTAAAAAAAAATCATCATTTAAGTTGGAGTTTTGTAAGAGACTAAATAGCTTTGGCAATATATGTAGTTAACAAGCAGGGTCCCCACTCTGGATCTGGCTGGAGGAGCATGTAGAGAAAGTTCTGGGCTTCTGGGCTCCTATAGGTTACATCAGGGGCGTCCCAGTTCAGGGTGCCCTCTCCGACCCTCAGCAGCGTAGCACGGTCAGTTTCACCCACAAAAGGACATCGGCCCACCAGACTATCAAGGCAAAATCAGAGCTTAATGTTAACTGTCATTTAAATTCAGGAGTTATGTTTTTATGTGCCCTACAATTAGACATTTCACCAAAATCACAAAAAACATACCATATGTAGGATATAACACCCACAGACCTAAAAGACAGAATTAGAAAAGCATTGCTTATTGCTGGTCACTTTAAATACAGTTAAAAGGCATTTCTTCAGATTTTAGTTACACTCACCAAATATCTGATGCTACAGTCACCGGTTCTTGGTGAACAATCTCAGGGGCCACAAACTCTGGTGTACCAATCATGCTGTACTGGTGTCTGGATGTGTCTATTTCTTGGGAGAACCCAAAGTCACAAATCTTGATTTCATCTCTGGGCGGATATACCATGAGGATGTTCTCAGGCTGAAAACAGCAAACACATCATGTCAAGAACAGCACTGAAAATAATGTCAGGGTAATAATATGAGGTTAAACAGACTGAGAGCTCACTTTGATGTCCAGATGCAAAATGTTCATGCTGTGAATGTGACCGACGCCTTCGAGGATTTGTTGGATGTAGGACTGAATCTGAAACGAAGCACAGAATATTATCATACACTGAATAATTAACAGTACACAGAAACATTGCAGGTAGAATAAATGGAAGTACCTCTTTCTCTGAGACAAATCCTTTCAGCAACAAATGGTCCAGAAGTCCATGAGAGCAACACCTACAGATTTTGTTAAAGAAAACATATCTTTGTATTTCCTGAGCATAAAATAAAAAACCCATCATGGTTCGAAGAAAAAAAAAGGATTTTGATGATGCCATGATATGGGAGGATACATTTCTGTGATCAGCACCAGCGTGCGTCTGGTGCAAAAGAAGTCCAGCAAACAGGCCACTCTAGGGTGAGCCAGTCGGGACAGTAGGTCTCTCTCCTGGAAGGCTCTGGTCCGAGTGCTGTTGCGCAATGGCAGAAACTTGGCAGCAAACACTTCACCTGTTCTTCTGTGAACTACACGCTTCACTACTCCAAATGTTCCCCTAAAATCAACAGATCACATCATCATTTGAAATCTTAACAGAGCTCATACGCATGTAAGGACCACACCAAAATAAAGTAAAGGTTCACCTTCCAATCTCTCCATGGACATCGTAGACTGAGAATAACTTCCTTCTCTTCCCAAGTTCCACCTCTCTCTCCTGATGCCCCAGTGGATCTGCAGACAAAAAAACAAAAGCTGTTGAGCTTCTGATAAGGTTTGGACCGGTCAATTAAACAATGAATGATGGCAGCGTTGATGATGTCTCACCTTCTTCCACTGTCAGCTCAGCCTGACATGAGGCCTGGCCAGAGTCGTTGTAGGCAAAGCAGGTGTATATGCCACTGTCCTCCCCCTCAGGGCACATTATAGTCAGTGAACAGCGAGCACCGTGCTGTACTATCTCCACGTTCTCACTGCCCGCAAGCTCCTCTTCATCCTCCAATCCATGAAAGAGAAAATTCCTGATCAGAGTTAGGTCTTAAATGTCTAATCAAACTTCTCCTCTGTGAACACTTTTAACATGGAAATGCTCTACTATCACCTCTGGGATACATCCAAAGTGAAAGCTACCCAGTGGAAATCTTTGTGAAAGTCCTTTTTTTCAGTATTTTACAAAAAGTATAACCAAGATAAAAGAGAATTATTTCATGTCAACAGGTGTTTTTTTTGTTCCATTTTCATTTAAAGTCTCTACTATGTAATTTGGGTTTTTAGCCAGATAAAAACAATTTACAAATCTGTAACTTGTGCTCTGCAAATGTGACATAATTTCCCTTCAGATTATGTTGCAATCCAACCAACTGAAAAAATATCTTTCCACCAACTTTTTCATGGCAGAACATTTGCATTTATTTGTCCTACCTTGTACCACTGTATTGTCGGAGTTGGTCTTCCTGTGACAATAGCAGTAAATGTGGCTGTTTGTCCTGGCTCTACACACAGGTCCTCAGTTGGTACCTGGATAG
Source organism: Thalassoma bifasciatum (assembly GCA_008086565.1). Classification (NCBI taxonomy): domain Eukaryota; kingdom Metazoa; phylum Chordata; class Actinopteri; order Labriformes; family Labridae; genus Thalassoma; species Thalassoma bifasciatum. The sequence goes on along the minus strand of RPOG01000303.1, from coordinate 230,061 downwards.
AGGGTGGAGCTGCACAGGACATTAGATTACTGAACAATCATTCAAAGTTTAATTGTAGTCATTCACTAATGGTGAAACAACAACAAAACCACCTGTCATCTCTTGCAGTGACTCAGAGATGAAGATTTCCTCCTCCTCTTCCTCCAGGTAATACACAGGCTGCTGTTGTGCCTGATCCACTGGTGTTGCAGTATGAACAATGTCATCAGTTCTGTATTCAGCCCTGCACACAAAGATAAACTAGAGGTTAAAGTCATATTTGTGTGAAACTGTATATCCAGAGGAAGTTAATTTATCAGGATTATGTTGAGATGGATCATGTGGAGACCAAGTCTGCAGGCTGGTGATAGCAAACGTACTGTTCAGCAGGTCCAGTAGGAAACAGCATCTTTGCGATAGAAGTTTGGCTCAGGTCAGTCTGTAACCACTTCTTAACAAAGGCAGTGGACCAGCCCTCTGAGTCTGCATCTATGAAACCCAAAAATGACACTGAGCAGCAGCTCATGGAGAGGAATTTTAAAAAGTTTACATTTAAATTCAGAATTTTTTGCTTTTATATTTACTACAGGTAAAGTAGACTGAATCATTGCAAAAGGAAATTAAATAAAGTACATTACCTTGTACACCAGAAGCAGTCAATTACATTTCTTACCTCAGTGCTTGAGGGTTTAACCCCATTTACCCAACACAACAACAGGAGATGGGCACAAGCCCACTCTTGCACGGAGGCACCACCTGCCCAGCACATGACCATCTTGTGTTCATTGGAGTGAAGAGTTAGCTGGGCATGCGTTGGCAGTGGGAGAAAGGGAAATGTTCAATGGTTGTTTGTTATCATGAAAATGATGACTTACATGGAACGATCCATGTGAGGAACCTCCTGCTTTGGGGCTTGTCAAGAGGAGATGGAGAAACATGAAGGTTATGGACAATGGGAGGCCAAACATGATGAACAGTATCAAAAATACAGAGAGAAATATGTCTAAATGAGTCGTTTAACTTTATATCCCCTATAGAGAAGACATTATATGAAAACTGGTGTTGGTTCTCATTAAAACTGAAAAGTTTCAGAACTACTGTACAAGTTGATACTGCCAACTTTACATTAAGTTTGGGGTGGTAAAAATAAACATATTCTTGTGCTAATTATATGGGATTATACAGATGGTACTTTCACAATTACTGATGTAAGTTTACTTCATCCTAACATTTGGCTGACACTTTTCTTCCCTAATGCGGTCTACAGTAGGTGAAAATTTAAAACTTCTGTTGAAAGTGGAAACATGATGACAAACACAAAAACATCTCATATGACAAAATGTGCAGATGCCTTTCATGGATGAGGATGCAGTGAGGGCAGTACGGTGTCTATGTTGAATGGCAGACACAAGATCCTGCTGGATTATGGCATTGAAAGGCTGTTAGAGAAAGGTTAGTCTATTCACTGAGATAAACAAGCTTTACACAATCTACTAGTGTGATCAAAATGGAATGGTTAAAACTATTAATATGTGTTTAATAGGTCATATATGGTTAGGTTTATGCAAGGCACAGATGTAATGACACTGTATCAGTTAGGAGACGGTTAAAAAAGGGATGAAGTAAAGACAGGTTAATTGGTGCATTTATGAAGAATAACATTGTTATGGAATGAAATACTGTTTTGTCAACATGCTGCATTCTTATTTCAAAAACATGGGTGAAACGCAAGTATTGACCCGTGTGAGTCCACATTAGCTGTTTTGTTCATTAAGTAAGGACTCATTCTCTCCATTTAATCTTTTTGTCAATCAAACCATGACTGCGGTCCATGCCATAATCTCAGAGAATCTTGTGATAACTGGTATGGCAGTCAGATCTACTTATGGATGAGTGTGTGTGAAATGGAAATAGAGTAAATGTGAGTAAATCTGGAAATGGCATTGACTGGAAAAATGGATGGATGGTAGTGGTTGAAAGTGGAAATTGATGCAATTTGTTGCAAATTGTTTTAAAGTGGTTGGATGTCAAACAATGTAATGTGAAACAAGGTCAGAGGTGATATGAACTTGGGTGAAATTGGACAATGGCATGTGCTTCATCCGTCCTCAAACACAGCTGGACTCGTGAAGGTGTGGAGAATCCATATGAAAACCCAGCTTTGGGTTTTAGCCCTGTGTGAAGAATATTTACCTTCTGCAGGTCTGGCTGTCATACCTTTGGGAGGCAAGTCTTGTGGTTGGTCGTTCTCAATGTTGATCGTTGGTACATAAGCGGGGCACAGCCCTGCCTTGCACTTAACACAGCCAAACTCATTCCACAGCTAAGGGAAAACACAGTGTTGGTTCAATCACCAGCAGCAGCAATACTTATGAACTAGGCGCAGTGTAGACTACAATAAAAGATGTTTGTACCTCACACTCATATTGTCCAATATCTGCCTCTGTCGCGCTGAAGACTGTAAGACACAAGATCCCACTGCGAGCATCGTTCTGGATAGAGTATTTCTGCTGGTCAGTCAACTCTTTGCCGTCTTTCATCCACCTGCAAAACCCAAAGATAAAGGTGTTTGACTCACAAAACAAACAATTAGTATCACTCAGCGCGGCACCATTTACCCTGTGTTTCCATACCTGATCCGTGGTAAGGGAGAATTGAGTGTGGAGCAGATGAACTGTATATCTTCGCCATCTATGAGACAGGCACTCTCAATTCGAGATACAAATCTTGGTGGAGCTGGATAAAGAGAAATAAATCAACCTTAGTTACCCAATTATAAAAGATAAGTAAATGGCAGTTTTTTGTTAGAATTCAGGAACAAGTAGTGATTTAAGTAGCTGTGAATACAGTGTTGATACCAGTCTCACTGGTTGGTAGAAGTAATATTTGGAATAGTTCATCTGAGGCATCAAATTCCATTTAGTCTCAAACATGGCTTTGGAATAACACAACAGGTCTTCAGATGCCTCCATAGACTCACCCTGCACCACCACCTTTGCCAGAGTCCCAGTGCTGCCCATAGAGCTGGTAGCATAGCAGGCATATTGTCCAGAGTCCTCTGCTATGAGGCTGTCCAGGATTAGACTGCACGTCCCTGTGCGATCTGCTGAGATGATGTGACGAGGGTCATCCTCTAAAGGAAGGCCGTCTGTGAGATGGACATCAGATTATTAGTTCATGCAACAAAGCCATGAAATGTGTGTACCACAATATACCAAATGTGGTCAGGAAATCATCCTTTTAGAATTCAAAGAGAACCGAGTAAAAAGGAAGATGTTTTTTTTCTAACTTATTTAAACAGTAACAAAAGAGGAGAGAATTTACCTTTGAGCCAGCTGACCACTGGTTTCGGTGATCCTGTGACTTTGCAGGTCAGTTTGACCGTCTGCCCCATCTTTGTTGTACAGTCAGATAATAGTGACTCAAATACAGGTGGGCCTGTAGAAAGACAGAAACAGAATCACAGAAATCAAAATAGATCTCTTGTCCATCTCAAGCAACAGCCAGCCAGCCAGTTGAGAAAAAGCAGACGTGAATGTTATCCTCTAACTTCTATTGTAATTAAAAAATAGAAGATGATAATTAAAGGTAAAATATTTTCATTTTTCAATAGTAATTCCATACTGTTGGTAGGTAGGCTGGCCCGTTGCTGCAACTCCTTCAGATCCTTAAGCCAGGAGAGTTTGATCAAAGAGGAGCGACCCTGCAGGGTGTACCTCCGCATTGAGCCTCTGTGCTCATGCCACAACCCCCAAGACTTTTCCTCTCCACCTGCACTCTCCTTTATTTCCACATCACTCAGCTGGGTAGGTTCAAAAACAGGAAACCAGAAATAAAAATAAATGAGCTTGAATGTGGCAATACACAGATTATTTTAGTCTTATTCGCTGGTTAATCAGGAAGTCCTGTCTTACCTTCATTTTGTTCTTGAAAGAGTACATATCACCTTTTAGTTTACATAGAACAATGCACTCCTTAAAGAGAAAGACTTGTCTCTGATGCCCTCTAGAGGCCGTTTTACTTTCTGGAGATTCCTCCCAAACTGTGAAGACTCCCTGAAAGAAGTGAGGACTCAACAGTGACTGTATGTCTTTACATCACAACAAACTGGGTACTTTAAGGAACTGTGGTGTTAAAGTATTGTTAATATGAAAAGGTTTACAAAAGCTAAATCACACTACAACGTGGAAACTTTACATCAAAAGGTGAAAAAATCTGTCTGCTTCTCTCAGCATTTTCTGCAGCTTTGACAAAATGAATCTATGAGTTGTGATTTTGCTTAAACCTCTTAATATTTATCTTATTTATCTGTGGTTACCTGTCGCACAGGCTCCCCCAGAGCAGTCAGAGGAGCAGGGTAGTTCTCGATGAGAGACACCTGGTGCAGGTTGTCAGACCTCCAGGGTAGACAGGACACCGTGGAGAAAGCATCCTCCAAGAGACAGCAGCTCTGCCCACTTTTGGCTTTGTTCTTTATCAATTCCTAAACAGAAAAAAAAACATCTCAGACACCCAGGAGACACGGTTTCATTAAGTAACAACATAACAGACTTTAGGGCTGAGTTTGAGTTCAAACTAATACCCAATAAGCAGAAATTTACCTGTACTGTGGGATCAAGAGTTGCAGTGTGAGGAAACACTGTTAAGCATTAGCACAAAAGTAGAGATGAAGGTTTCAAGTGATGTGATACTTTGCAAGCGATTCCTACCTTCAGTAAAGCCTGATATGTCTGAATCCTCTCCACTGGTCGCTGAAGGAAAGTGAGAATGTCCATGATTGGAGCATCAGGTTTACCAGATTCTGAAAGCTCCTGAAGTGATAGAGGAGACAATTAAAAAGTGCTATTCAGCTCGGTATTTATGACAATGAAAAAAACGGAGTTTGTAAATACTTTGAAGTACTGCTGGATGGCCTTGTCGTTGATGCAGGCCTCTGCTTGTGCTTGTCCCACCATGTAGTGAAGGTACTTCTCAAAGTCCTCAGTGTGTTTGATCAGGTGCATGGCCACATCATCATCAGTGGCACACGCTCTAAGACCAGGAAGGACACACCTGAGAGAAACATGTTATTTTGTTTATTTGGGTTGCAAAGCAATACTTTTACATACAGATGATGTTTGATATGCGTTATACAACCCCAATTTCAAAAAAGTTACAGAAGGTAAATTAAGTAAATTTGTAAACAACTGCGTGAGCAAATAGCTCAACAATGTAAATGCGATGTTCCTCAACGTCTGATTGAAAGGAGTTTCAGGATTTTAGGGAACTCATTGTACTCTGTTTTTATCTACATTTTAAACATGGTCTCAACTCCATTTGAACTGGCGTTGTACAGTCAACACAGTTTTACTTTTATGTGCATGGCATCACCTCTCATGCAGAAGCACAATGTCTTTGATATTCCTGAAGATGATTTCTTTTTGGTTGAGGATGTTAGTAGGGACGTTTCGGCAAGAGTCCAAATAATTTAACTGGCAAGAGGTGAACATCTTCATCTCCTTTACAAACTCCTCCTCTCCATCAATGAGGCCTTGGATCAGTTGACTAAAGATGAAGAAAAAGTAGAGCAGATTAGTTGTGTTGTGTTATTCCATGAGTTTACATCTAGGGCTATTTTATTCTAAGAGTAAAAAACCTCACCAAAGCTGAGTAATGTGAAGCAGAATTTAGTTCAAACAAGTAATTTACTTTGAAATGTGCTTTCAAATATGACTACTCATTTTCAGACATTTCTATCAGTTGTGCTTTTGCCTTTCTGACAAAATTGTATTCTATTTAAATAAAAGTTAAAACAAAGATTAATTACGGCAATAAATTTAAAAGAAAAATCAAATAACTACTCATACAACTATGATTATATTCATCTGATTATTTAGCTGCTCATGATATAACAGCAGAATGACAAACCTCAGAGCTCTTCTGTACTCTTCTCCTGTAGTCCCAATTCCATCAAGATCCTCTTGAGGTGCTTTCATCTGTGGGAAGGTCTCCTGTATAAAAGAACAGTACGTTTGCATGATTAATGGCCCTTTGAGTGTATTTTAGTTCAAGTAATCTTTCTCAAAATACTCAAAAACTTACACTATTGGATAAAAACTTCAGATGTTGACCTTTTAATTTTTAACTGATTTCCATATTAATTATTCCTACCTTCCTCTTCTTCTCCAAGTAGGCCGGACATACCCATCCCTGTCGAGCAGGGTTGGTTTTGGTGGGTTTGGTCCTCACCAGCCATTTATCAGGATGAACAGAGTCCAGGACCTCTACAAACTGACCCTCCTTCAGAACAAAGCTGTCCTTATTTCCACTGTCGGGACTGCAGTCAGCTCGAGCCACATACATTTCAAACGTCTGGAGGGAAAAAATAAGAAATAAAAGATCAGTTAAGGTTTATGTGACACATTAATCATCTCATATTGTTGCTTAATAAATATAAACATGTTTTTGAGCTTGCCTCTCGTCGATCCTGTTCCCCTTCTGACTCCGATCCGGAGACAGTGCTGGTTAAGGGAGTATGAGCACGGTGATGTTTGGGAGATGGTGTCCTCATTTTACCTTCATGAGCCCCTACAGATATGAGAGAGAAAAAATAAACACCAAAATATCTCAATAAAAACAATTAAGATATTCCAGAGAGTCTTATAAATAACATCCCTGACCTTTGACACTCAGAAGTCTTTTAGGAGGTTGTGGAGGAGCTGTCTGTTCATTGTCATCTTTTGGTGGAAGCACTTGGTCCACTGCTTTTGTCTCCTCTCTGTAACAATATTTATGTACACTTAAAATATTGCCATTAACATGATATAAAGCAGAAGCAAAAAAATTATAATAAAATATATCCTCTTTCTGACCTCAGTGCAACTGGACTCGTCTCAGCAGGTTCCATCATATCAGGAGCGGTTTCATAATCAGATGGGCTTGATACTGTTGAAAGAAGAAAAAAAAATATATTGCACAGTGCATATGGTTAAAGAAATCTACACTTAAGAATCAGAGAAGAAACTCACGTGAGCTGGCAGCAATTAGTGAGGAACCTCTCCTCTCCTGCAGAGTCATCTGAGTGTCCTGCTCTGTCAGGTTGTACACCTCCCACAAAGATTCAGTGACACCCTCCACATAGTTTGCATCATCAATGGCAGAAGCAGGTATCTGTGTTTGAATCTGTGTCGCAACCTGGGCTTCAGGTTTTTGAGGAGCAAGTTGCAGGGGAGTTATAGCAGCAAGAGGAGGGTGAACAGGCCTCTGAGCAGCAGTGGGTTTCTGGGGCTGTATCACTGTTATGTTTCCATTATAGGAGGTCACACCAAACTTGTTCACCACCTCACATGTATAGATCCCCCTGTCATTTGTGGTTATGTTTTTGATCACAAGAGTACAAACACCATTCTCTGAAGTCTCAATGCGGCAGCGGTGGTCACTGGTGATTGGTTGGCTGTTTTTTAGCCAACGCACAGTGCTTGGTTTTCCCTCAACAACACACTCCAGAGTAAGTGTACCATGAAGTTCTGCGCTTTGATTCTTAAACACCTCTTTGAAGACAGGGCGCATGTCTTTTCGGGTTTTGTAGCCTTTGAACGCAGCCTGGATTTTGACGGCGGCCTCTTGAAGTTGTGGTTCATCCTCAATGCTCATGTCAAACTCTGGTGTATCTTCATTTGGTTTTTGTGCTGTCTCAGGTACAACAGCAGGAGGAAGAGGGGGTAGTGCTGTTGACCTGTTAGTTAAAATCTCAGGGGTGCTGACATTGTTGAAATGAGCTGGGATCTCAGTCAAAGCCTCTGAAAAAGTTTCATCCTCAGAGATGTAGAGGAGGGGGATTTCTTCAGTCGTTTTGGTTATTTGTCGTTCCTCCTCCCTTCTCATTGGCTCGACCACCTGCTTAATTTCCTTCTCCACGTGAGGTTCTTTCCTCATGGGTTTGACTGGTTGTTTGATTGGCTGTTTCACACTTGTGTCCTTCTCTAAAGTTTCCACGGGTTTCTTAATTTTCATGATTTCAGTGTCTGTTGTTAATGGTTGTTTGATGTTAGCATCCACCTCTGAGGCTCTTACAGCCTGCTTGGGCATCTCGTCTATCTTGGTGTCTGTTTTAGCTGATACTTTTCCCTCAAATTGTGGTTTCTCCACAACTTCCCTTTTCACCCTGTCAACAGCAAGTGGTTTCCCCGGCTGATCATCTGATATTTCCACCACCACTCTTGTCGTCTGCTGCTCATCTTGATCAGTCTCTGTGTCCCGTGAATATTGTTTATCCATCCCTCCCCTTGTTTTGCTTTTCATCCTCACAGGGGGTTTTGGAGCAGCAATATCAACCTCTTTTTCCATTTTTTCTGGTTCTTTCTGTGGCATTTTCTTCCTCTCTACCTCTGTTGACACTTTTTCCACGTTGCATCTCTGTTTGTGGTCTTCCTCAGAATCATTCACAGTCTGTTGTACTAACAGCACATTAATCTCCTCTGCTTCCTTTGTAACACTTTTAGGTGGTTCTTTCCCGCTTGTCATCTTACCTTTAGACCTCACAGGTGGTTTGAAAACTTCCTCTTCCATTATGTGTATTTCACTCTCCTTTGCAGTAATCTTCTCTACTTCCTTGGCTTGTTCTTTCTCAAACATTTTTTCTGACGGCCTCAAATGCTGTTTTTCTTCCTTTTTGCTCTTCGACACTTCTGGCTCTAGAAGCTTTTCCTTTCCATCAATTTCCCCTGTCTTCTCTGGGGACTTTTCTTGTTGTTTTGACCTCAGATTAATATCAGATTCTTTGTCAGAGATCAATAACTGCTTTTTATGTTGTTCAAACACAGCCCTGTCTGGCTGACTTTCCTTTTGTTCAACCTCAACCTTATTCTCTAGATTTCTCTCCAGTTGTCTTCTTTTTAACAGAGCTTCTTTTTCTGTTTCTAAAGGCTTTTCAGGCTTTTCCAATGCTCTGTCAACTCCACCGTCTTTCTCTACTTGTCGCACTGTCTTTTCAGCCGCCTTGTGCACCTCATTGTCTTTCTCCTTATGCCTTTCCTCAATTCTTACGTCCTGTGCAGCATCATTGCTTTTCTCTTTAGGTTTTGCAGGTTGGATGTCTTTTTGGTCTGCCTTGTTTTCTCTCTGAATAGTCTGTTTTAAGTCATGTGTAATCTCCAGGTCTTGTTCTGAACTTGTCATAGATGCTTTCCTTGTTCTCTTTTTGGGCTCTGGAGGAACAGGTTTAGCCTCTGGGATAACTTGCCTCTCTTGTTCTGGAGCAGGACTTGGCTTGGGCACAGTTTCCTTTGCCTTTGATGGCTCCACTTTCCGAGGAGTTGGTTGTAGTGCTAGATAAGAGGTTAATAAATGAATGTGGTTAATATGATGCAATTTAGACCAATAACTGACTAAAAAAACAAACATTGTTCCTGTAATTTTATCATTAAGTCATCAAATGCACACCTTTCACAGTCACTGTTGCTGTGGTCTCCGCACTTCCTGCATTGCATGAGTAACTTCCACGATCCTCAGGAGTGACATCCTTGATGTGGAGCTGGAGAATACAGCCATCTTGTTTCATCTCATACTTTTTGCTGGCTTGCAGCGGCAGCTTGTTCTTCTTCCACAGTACTGATACGCCAGACTGTGAGAGCTCACAGCTGAGGGAAACTGTAGTTCCCTCATCAGCATCCACACTCAGTAACTTTTTGTTAAAGAATGGTGGGAGCTCTGGGAAGAGGGGGATGAAGTAGAAGAAAAGGTAAAAACTCTTTCAATTAACCCTTAGGTGGAGTTAGAAACACTAAATAATTTGGTTATTCAGAAAAGTTTGAATCCCATCTCAGTGACTTAGCTAAAAGCATTTCTCTGAATACTTAAGAATTTCAAAGGTTACATCTTAAAAGCATAAATAGTAAATCAAATGTGCACACACCTTTCACTTTTACAGCTGCAGTGGTTTCTGCACTCCCAGCATGACATGAGTAGCTGCCACTGTCCTCAGGTTTGAGATCCTTTATCTGGAGTTGAAGGTTGCAGCCATCTTGCTTTGTCTCATACTTCTTATTGGCTCTTAGAGGCAGTTTATTCTTCCTCCATTGTACCGAGACTCCAGGCTTAGAGAGCTCACAACTCAAGGAGGCTGTACCTCCCTCCTCAGCATCCACACCTTGTAATTTCTTGGTAAATAATGGCGGGAGCTCTGGAGAGAGAGGGAAGTAATTCAAAATGGTATTACTTTGGAGAAAATTACAATAACTAAAAAAAACAGTGACATTGTGTTCTTTAGTGTAGAAATTATGAAGCCTTTGTTACTTATAGTATAATAGAAAACGTATACCTTGTTGTGTAATTAAATGCATAAAATGTAAGAAGTTTGACTGCCAAAGGCACACACCTTTTACGGATAAATTTGCAAAGGTCTCTGCACTCCCTGCATGGCATGAGTAGCTGCCACTATCTTCAGGTGTTAGATCCTTAACATGCAGTTGGAGAGTACAGCCATCCTGCTTCATCTCATACTTCTTGTTGGCTCTCAGTGGCAGCTTGTTCTTCTTCCACTGGACTGAGACTCCAGGTTTAGAGAGCTCACAGATTAGAGAGGCTGTACCACCCTCTTCCACATCCATGCTGCTTAAGTCTTTCTTAAAGGTCGGTGGAAGCTCTGGAAATGAGAGTTAACTTCAGTGAAATGGAGAATTTGGCTTGAAGGAAACTAATCTCATAATTTTGACATCATCAAACTGGCAGGAAAAGTTTTAAATTTTTCCAGAAGTATTGGACACTTTTTGTTCTTCTAATTCACTATGTGTTAAATACATGAACAGTTTATAGTTAAATAATCTTCGAGCAATGCACACACCTTTCACTGACAGGGTTGCAGTGGTGTCTTCACTTCCTGCATGACAGGAATAACTGCCACTGTCCTCAACTTTAAGATCTTTGATCTGGAGCTGATGGACACAGCCATCCTGCTTCATCTCATACTTCCTGTTGGCTCTGAGTGAGGTCTTATTCTTTTTCCAGTGTACAGTCATTCCAGGTTTAGAGAGCTCACAGCAGAGGATGGTTACACCTCCCTCCTCACCCTCCAAGCTCTTAAGTTCTTTCTTAAAGAATGGAGCAAGTTCTGCAAAATATGTTGTATGAGTTCAAAACTTTAGAGCAATTTAAAGTTGAATCAGGGAATCTTTTAACCTCCTCATTGGAAAAAAATGACTTGGTGTAACAAATATAATAAACCTCAGGTAAAGATACACAGTGTAAAGCATTGTGCTTTAAAAGATCAACTTTACAAAAAAAAGTCAGTTTGGTTCTTTGTCGAATATAAGTATAGAAAACACTTGATTCTTTAAATGTACACACCTGTCACTTTTATGGTCGCAGTGGTCTCTGCACTCTCTACATGACACGAGTAGCTACCAATATCCTCAGGTGTTAGATCCTTAACATGCAGTTGGAGAATACAGCCATCCTGCTTCATCTCATACTTCCTGCTGGCTCTCAGAGGCAGCTTGTTCTTCTTCCACTGGACTGAGACTCCAGGTTTAGAGAGCTCACAGATTAGAGAGGCTGTACCACCCTCTTCCACATCCACACTACATAAATCCTCCTTAAAGAATGGTGGACATTCTGGTAAAATAGATAAGGTTAGGACAAATTAAAACTTGAAAGATTCAAAAGAATTTAATAAAGACACTTAAAAATGTCTCAGGTCATACTCTCAGAACCTTCCTGCTAACTTTTTTGGTTTGAAGAGTAAAAAAAACATGGAATGAAGTGCATACGTCTCTAAAGCTGAATTCAGCATCATTGAATTTCAAACCTTTTACTGAAAGAGTCGCAGTGGTTTCAGCACTTCCTGCATGACACGAGTAGCTGCCACTGTCCTCTAGTATGAGGTCTTTGATGTGAAGTTGGTTGATGCAGTCATCTTGTTTCATCTCATACTTCTTGCTGGCTCTCAGTGGCAGCTTGTTCTTCTTCCACTGGACTGATACTCCGGGCTTAGACAGCTCACAGCACAGCGAGGCTGCACCTCCCTCCTCAGCATCCACTCTTTGTAGGTCTTTGTTAAAGTAGGGTGCATGTTCTTCATTGATTGGTATTAGTTGGGATTGACAAGAAAAAACAAACAGTGAGTAAAATCAGGTAATGTTTCTTGGTAGCGTTATGCTGAAGAAAAATTAATTTTAATCTTTTCATGTACTCTTAGTCAAAATTAGTTCCAGTGTTTGGGTGGTGCTTGCATAGAAAATTATAGCTTGTTATGGTCTAAGCTGCACATACCTTTCACTTTTACAGCTGCAGTGGTCTCTGCACTTCCTGCATGACATGAATAGCTGCCACTATCCTCAGGTTTGAGATCCTTTATCTGGAGATGAAGGAGGCAGCCATCTTGCTTCATCTCATACTTTCTGCTGGCTCTCAGCGGCAGCTTGTTCTTCCTCCATTGTACTGAGACCCCAGGTTTAGAGAGCTCACAGATTAGAGAAGCTGTACCACCCTCCTCAGCATCCACACCTTGTAATTTCTTGGTAAATAATGGCGGGAGCTCTGGAGTGGTTGGGAAGTCATTTGAAAAGTTAGTAATTTGATGGTAATTGTAAGAATATTTTCCCCTTGAACACAGAGACAATGGGCCTCTTTCACTAGGAGATGTGTAGAAATGTACTGACTTGGCAAAAAATAAAGTTTATATGCAAAATCACCATCAGGTTCATTACAGGGGTTTACCAGCCAATTTTTTTCTGACCACTGTGCAGGTAATTATAACATTTAATTAACATAAAAAATGTGACATTTGATACGTCCATAGTCGTATGTTTAATTTTCAACCAAGAATTTGATTTAAGATATATTATTTTATGTATGCTTAGGATAAAAATGTGTCAAACACATTATCTAAGTTCTGTTCTATGTTTGCAGTGTGAGGATAAATTGAAGAAAGGAAACATTGGTGAAGCCCAGATATCTGCTCGTACACACAGTTTAAGTACATTTTTGTACTCACACATTGTTAGTGAATAAGGCCCTTTGAATTCTTCAGTGTAGATTATTTAGAGTCTGTTTCTCTACAATCTTAAGGGTGTGATGAAAAAAAAGCATGCTTTGTTGCACTGATAAATGCTGATATGGAAAATTAGATTGTTTTATGCCAAACTCACACACCTTTCACTGATAGAGTCGAAATGGACTCTGCACCTCCTGCATGACATGAGTAGCTGCCACTGTCCTCAGGTGTCAGATCGTTGATAAGGAGTTGCAGGACGCAGCCATTCTGCTTCATCTCATACTTCTTGTTTGCCCTCAGTGGCAGCTTGTTCTTCTTCCACTGGACTGAGACTCCAGACTTAGAGAATTCACAGCACAGGGAGGCTGTATCTCCCTCCTCAGCATCCACACTTTGTAATTCTTCCGTAAAGAATGGTGTGAGCTCTGCATGGAGAAGGAAGTTTTTGAGAAAATTTAATCCCTGTGAAGGGCTGCAAATAATTCCTTCATCTGAAAAACCATTCAAATTCTTTTCCCTATGCAGAAGTTTCAAGTTTTTTTACAGTGTGAACAGTTGAAATGCACACACCTTTCACTGATAAACTTGCAGAGGTCTCTGTGCTTCCTATGTTACAGGTGTAGCTTCCGCTGTCCTCAGGTTTGAGGTCTTTAATGTGAAGCTCGACAAGACAGCCATCCTGTTTCATTTCATACTTTCTGTTGGCTCTCAGCGGTAACTTGTTCTTACTCCACTGAACTGACAGTCCAGGCTTTGACAGCTCACAGGACAAGTAGACTTCATGTCCCTCATCAGCCTCTACACTTATCAAGTCTTTTGTAAAGTGTGGAGGGAGTTCTGAGGAGAAAAAAATCCTAGATCAGCTGAATTATACATTTGCGTTACTTGTCACATACATTTTTGAGATTGTGAAGAGGACAAAAAAGCTTGTAGGTTTAGTTTTGCTTCATTTCAATCAGAAACCCTTGATGCACTGACCTTTCACTGTCACTGTTGCTGTGGTTTCCTCCCCTCCTGCCTGACATGAGTAGTTGCCACCGTCCTCAAGGGTTAGCTCCTTGATGTGAAGCTGGTTGATGCAGCCATCCTGCTCGATCTCATACTTGCTGTTATCTCTCAGGGTGAGCCTGTTCTTCTTCCATTGTACTGACACTCCAGGCTTGGACAGCTCACAGCAGAGAGTGGCTGTTTCTCCTACTTCCACCATCAAATTCTGCAATCCCTCTTTGAAATATGTGGGAAGCTCTGTAAAGCAGGATGGTCATTTGTTTTTGTGAATGAGGCTTGCAGACTACTTGGAAAAATAAATAAAGATTTTAAATGTACCTTTCACTGAGACAGTTGCTGCTGTTTCAGCGCTTTCCACTTGACACGTGTAGCTGCCACTGTCCTCAGGTTTGAGATCCTTAATATGTAGCTGAACAAAGCCGTCATCCTCCTCCATCTCATACTTCCTGCTGGCTCTTAGTGGCAGCTTGTTCTTCTTCCACTGGACTGACACTCCAGCCTTTGACACCTCACAGCAAAGGGTGGCTGTACCTCCCTCCTGAGCTCTCACATTCTGCAACTCAGTTTTGAAAAATGGTGGAAGCTCTAGGAAAGATCAGGAAAAATGAGGATTAAATGCCATGAATATTTTGAGGTTTGAAGATAAACACATAGAGGCAGGAATTACTAAAATATTAATTTTAGTACATGGAGCCTCCTAAGTAAATCTGTTAATGCACACACCTTTAACTGAGACAGTCCCTGTGGTCTCTACACTTCCTGCTCGACATGTGTAGCTTCCACGGTCCTCAGGTGTGAGCTCCCTTATATGAAGCTCCAGGACGCAGCCATCTTGTTTCATCTCATACTTCCTGCTAGCCTTTAAAGGGAGTCTGTTCTTCTTCCATTGCACTGCAACAAAAGGCTTGGAGAACTCACAGCTCAGGGTGGCAGTGCCACGCTCCTCAGCCTCCACACTTCTGAGCTCTTTCTTGAAGAATGGAGGGAGCTCTGGGAAAAAGGACAGGTTGGCAGCTCAATGTTACATATAAACACAACAGAAACACAGTGCGCGATGTACATCCAAAGTAAACAAACCTTTAACTGTCACAGTTGCAGTGGTCTCTGCATCTCCTGCCTCACATGTGTAGCTGCCACTGTCCTCAAGTTTGAGATCCTTGATGTGCAGCTGGAGGAGGCAGCCATTCTGTCTGATTTCATACTTTCTGCTGGCTCTAAGTGGCAGCTTGTTTTTCTTCCACTGAATTGGCACTCCAAGTTTAGAAAGCTCGCAGTATAGAGAGGCTGAACCTCCCTCTTCAGCCTCCAGACTCTGCAATTCCTCTTGGAAAAACGGAGGGAGCTCTTGGGGAATATGAGACAAAAAATTGGAATTGAGCAGTTGGGTCATAAGGTCATTTTATGGCAATATTGAGTGAAAAATCCTCAATCTAAGAAACCTGGCATCCATTTTTACCTGTTACAGTCAGTTTAGCATTGCTCTGCACGTCTCCAGTATCGCAGGAGTATATGCCAGTATCCAGAGGATCCACATCATGGATTAGCAGTAGATTGACTTTACCCTCCTTACGTAGTTCGTATTTATCCCCTTGTCGAAGGGGTATGTGGTTGAGCCTCCAGGTAACCACTGAGATCAAATCAGAGATCTTGCAGGACAAAGTTGCAGTCTCTCCCTCCATGATAACAACATCTTGTGGCTTCTCCTCAAATAAAACTAGAATTCAACATGAAACATTGCATAAGTTTAACTTTATGTCTCAGATTGTTTTTTTTTTTCAGACTACACCGTCTACGTGTTTCTGCTCACCCTTGGGCTTAGAATTAACCAGCAGATTTGCAGAAGTCCTCTCTTCCCCAATCACAAATGCCACAGTGCCGGTCTCCTCAGGCGTTGTCATGGTGAGGACCAGCCGGTGCTGACGACCCTCGTATGTCATCTGGTTCATCTCGTTCTTCTGCAGAGGGCTGGAGCCGAGCCACCAGACACCTTCAGTCACATCTGCGTGGCTTAGCTCACACACAAACGTTGCATCCTCACCCGCCATCACTGTTATGTCGTGCAGATGGGTGACAATTCGCACGCGCTCTGTGGAGGGAGAGGGAGCTAGATACAACTGCTATTTTAGAGATGGAATGGGATATAGTTTATAACAAATTACATGAAATCAACAGACGTTTGGTTAGTGCTGTAAATGATGCAACACATGTATCAATGAAATGAGGTAACGTTTTTCTGTACAATCCACCTACCCCTCACTATCAGTTTGGCTGTTGTCTTCTTGCCTCTGCTGATACAACAGTACTCTCCAGCGTCCTCCACACACAGTTTCTTGATCTCCAGAGTGTGTGTGGGGCCTTTCTTCTTTATAATGTACTTCCCTCCATCTTCTATCCCTGTGTTGTCCTTCTTCCAAGTGACGGGAACATTCGGATTGGAGACTTCACAAGACAGCAACACAGATTTCCCCTCCATCACTGCTTGATTTTCCAGTTCCTTCTCAAAGAAGACAGACGCTGCCGCTGGAAAAAGAAGGAAAAGAAACAGCATGTAAAAAAAAGGGTTTGATTTTGATCTTCATTGGATATAAGATTGATGATTACGTCCAGCAGAGTCATCCTGAAAAAGAGTCAAAAGTGGATACTGGGCTCTTTATAATTTACAGATATCAACTGTAACACCACAAAAACTATAATCTTAGCAAGACATTGTGTCTTATCTTTAAAAAAATGATAATCTTTGTTAATTGATTTGAGCCACATTTTCCAGAACAGTCCTTAATTTTTCTAATTTCAAGGTATTTGAAGACACAAATTATGTCTTAATTGCTTGTTACAAGTCAAAAAATTGGCCAATGGGATACGAAAAAAGTGTCTTGTATGAGGACATCAGTCTAATTTCAAGAAACTTGACTAGATATTTGTTTTCTTATCTCACTGGCAGATTTTTTATTTTTATTTTTTTACAGATTTTTTGTTAGAAGCAATTCAGACATCCTTTTTTTGTCTTTGAATATCTTGAATTAAGACATGCTTCTGGACTTGTCAGTTGAATGTAGTTCATATCAAGTATTATTTATACAATTCATACTAAAAATAAGACATAAACACTTGCTAGATTTCAGTTTTTGCGGTGCAATGTAGCCAACCCCATACTGTAAGTGCCTTGCAGGTTTCACAAGAACTTACACAATGTCTGTCGGTATCATGTCAGTTACCTCTCACATTAACTTCAGCTGTCGTCTTCTGCTCTCCCAGGACACAGCTGTACTCCCCAACATCCTCCGGCTGGATGTTTTTGATGTGCAGCTCAGCCACTTGACCTCTCTGCATCATCTGATATCGTCCCCCGTGATAGAGCTGGTCCTCCCCCTTCCACCACTCGACAGGCACCCCGGCCCTGGACAGCTCGCAGCACAGAGCCACATTGCCTCCTTCACGAGCTTCCTGGTTCTTCAGACCCATTTTAAAGGTGAGAGGGATAGCTGTGGAGGAACAAGTTACATGCTGTGTTATCCTATCTCCGACCAGCTTATGCCAAAACTTTGGTGGTTACAGTTCTAGCTGTTTCCCCTCGAACAAATATTTCTGTTCTGTTTTTATCCCTAGATTCTGAAGGAATGCAAAAAGCCATAAATGTGTGCATTTTTGGTCCTCTCTTACGTGTAATGGTGATGTTGGCTGTGGTCTTGACATCACCGTAGTTGCAGCTGTAAAGCCCACTGTCCTCCAGCTGTGAGTTTTTGATGGTCATCTCCATGATGCAGTTTCGATTTTTAATCTGATACTTGAAATTATTTTTCAGCACTTCTTGTCCTTTCTTCCACTCCACAGAAAGGCCGGGCTTTGACAGCTCACAGCTTAGCGTCACACTGTTCTCCTCTTCAACCTGCTGATTCTTTAACTTAGTCTTGAATGTTATAGGAGGAGCTGCGGGAGCAAAACCAATGTGTGTTTATTGTGTTTTTTTCATGGAGATATATCCTCGTTTCCTTTTTTGTCGATTATTTTCAGTTGAAACTCTACATTACCTTTAACAGTGAGTTCAGCAGTTGATTGACAGTCATCAGTCTTGCAGGTGTATCTCCCAGCATCATTCTCCTCTATGTTGTTGATGATTAGTTTGGTGGTACAGCCCTCCTGTGTCATCTCATACTTGTATCCAGGTTTGAGGACCTCTCTTCCTTTCCTCCAGGTCACTGGGGCTCCTGGTTTGGAGAGTTCACAGCAGAAAACTCCACTGTCTCCTTCCTTTATCTCTACATTTGAAACTTCCTGCTTGAATGTGACAGGAATTGCTGGAAATAATGAATAAAACATCAAGCAAAGACCAGAAATTAGAAAAACTCTCCCTTACCAAAAATTTTCCAACACTTTTAAAATCTTTTCACTGGTTTTACAAATTAACTTATGGGAAAAAACATGACCTTCTTATATTGGTAACAGAAACACCAGCTTTACAGAAGTGTCCTTCTTCAGGCTGTAATACATCATACCTCTTACTTTGATGTTTGCTGAAGTTACAACGCTGCCAACAAAACAGCTAAACTCCCCAGCATCTTTAAGAGTTAAATTCCTTATCACCATCTCAGCCATCCTCCCCTCCTGTTTCATCTGATATTTGTCTCCTTCCTTCAGGAGCTGAGCATCTTTCCTCCACTCCACTGGGACTCCAGCTTTGGAAAGCTCACAGCGAAGCGTTACACTGTTCTCCTCCACTGCTTCCTGGTTCTTCAATTTTTGCTTAAAAGTTACTGGGATTGCTGAAGAGGAATGAGCCAGAAATCTTCAGGATCATTTTTACACAATCAACGCGTGACGTTTCTGTCAAAGAAACAGTACTGGCTCTCACCGGTGATGATGATGGTAGCAGTGGTTCTTATGTCATCACAAACACAGCTGTAAGTGCCACTGTCCTCAGGCTGGCTTCTCTTTATCAGCAGCTCCAGGGTGGATCCACTCTGTTTCATCTGGTATTTCTCCCCATTGGTCAGCTCTTTGTCTCCCTTATTCCACTGAACTGGAGTCCAGGGTTTGGAGAGCTCACAGCTTAGTGTCACCCCATTTCCCTCTTGAACCTGAATATTCTTCAGTTCTTGAAGGAATCTGATCGGTCGCTCTGGAGCAAAACAGGGGAGAAATGGTTAAAAATGTGTGCGAACAGAGCAGCGTCTGTATTATGCTCCCTGTTCTTGACTGATAACTCCTATTTCAACATTGTAGCTTTCATATTAACATCAGAATGCAGTTTGTGTCAAATGGCGTCAGTTCGGCACTTATTGCCTCTCAACACAAAAGTAATCAGAACATGAGGAAGAGCATATTCTAGTGCTCTAAAAAGCGTAATTGTAACAAGGCAGGTGAAAAAAGCATATGAAACATCAGCATCTGAAGAAATTTTAATGCTAAAAATTAAAGCAAAAAGCCACATTAGCCTTATTTTCCAACATTCAAATCCTATGTACACATCACTTTGTTTGTTTGTTTTTCTGTATGTTTTTTTTTTACAAACAAGAAACCACTACTCATCAATGAATAAGAGTACAAGTGATTCAGAGCTGTATTTTGGCAAGGTTTGCCTTTTTTGCCAGGAAAGTTAAAGTGAGGTATAAAATATCAAAAGAAAGACAGTGGGTTATGACAAGCAGACAAGGGCTGAATGTTAGCGATTAACCCAGGATCTCTGCAGCCTCTGCACCTGGAGCTCAAGCTTCAGCTTCACCAACTAAGCAAAAGCATCACCTTGATATTGTGTGTATTCGATTAACAACCACAGGCTCTTGAGCGCACCTGTACAAATCAATGCATGTTTCTGTGATTTTTGAATCTGAAATACTCACCATGTACTGTAACAGTTGCTCTTGTTCTTTGTTCACCACAGATGCAGCTATAGTCGCCGGTGTCGTCAAGACTAAGGTCTGCTATCTTCATCTCCACCTGGAGGTCCTTTTTCCTCATCTGATATTTGTCTCCATTTCTCAGCAGCTCAGTTCCTTTCCTCCACTCGACCGAAGAGGCGGGTTTATCGAGCTCACACCGCAGCACCACACTGAGGCCTTCAGTCACCTCTTGGTTTACAAGTGGGAGCTTGAAACTTGGTGGCAAACCTGAGAATTAAAGACAATTTTGACATTTTCAAGGAATGGCCTGGTACTTAACCACCAACACTTTTATTAGACTCACCCTGGAGCAATTACACATTGCCTGAGCAGAACCACATGACAATACTTCATGACTTAGGGTCCAAAAACTAAATAAAATGAACTTATTAGAATAAAAGTGAATACAAAGTTGCATACTTAGTTACCATGAATAAAAAAATCTTATTTGAATAGATATTCAAACTACAAACATTTAAACGACATCTTGAGGCGACCAAAAAATAAAACAGGGAGATGATAGATTGGTGGAGACCTCATCACACAATTCTTCATCTTCATGACAGCAAACTTAAGGAACATTATATGGAAGTCACATTATAGACGTGATGTTTTGACAAGGAAAAAAACCTGTCATGCCAGTTATAGTTTTTTCTAACAAGCTATTCAGCTGAAGCTGAACTGCTGAATGGATTAGCACATAATCCATTAAATGTGATGGTTTTCTATCTTTATGTCTAACAAAAGTACTTTTTCGAACAAAGAAATAAGTAAACATTCATTAAAACTTGAATTCTGGTGGTAGAGTTTAGTCGAGGTTGTTTGGGATGTATGTTTGTCACATGACTCCACATTTTTACCCAGCTTATGAGCAGAAATGTACAGCACACATTGTACTGATACATTTGGCCATAAGTGAGATGACACACAGAGTGACAATGGGACAGTAATATCTCTGAAGTGCTGCTGAAGTGGGATGACATAATGGGGTTCACACAGTGCTAACACCCACTAAGTCTACTTTGATTTCATTGGACAACATTAGACCTGACCTCGTTGACGTCTGCGTTCAGCTGACTCTGTTGAAAACATCAGCAAAGTTCAAAGAGGAAAGAAAAGAGGACATGCTGAACAACAGAATTAATTGTGAATATCTGTCACTGGGAAAATGATCTGGATCTTCTCTTACCTTGCACACTCAGCTCAGCAGTTGATTGGCTGTCTTTGGTCTTGCAGGAATATTTCCCAGCATCACTCTCGTCTACGTTGTTGATGATCAGTTTAGTAAGGCGACCTTCCTGCTTCATCTCAAATTTATCTCCCGGCTTCAGGATCGCTCTGCCTTTTCTCCATTCCACTGGAGCTCCAGATTTGGACAGCTCACAGCAAAAAAGTGCACAGTCTCCTTCCTTCACCTCAATGCTCTGGAGCTCTCGTTTGAATGACACGGGAAGCGCTGTTGTGGATAAATTTAAAACTCTGATCATCACTAGATACATAGATTTCCAATCTGACTTCCCAACTCATCAAAACTGAATTTCATCCTCAATGATTGGGCTATTTCCAAGGTGCAAAGCATGAAAAGACACACAAATTGTTCTGCTTTTACTGAAGGCCATTCAAAATGTTAACCTTTTTTAAAAGGTGTGGGTATTGACTCTAGTCATACTAAAGAGGTAGACAGATTATTGGCCCGGGATGATTATCAGCACCAGATTTTGGGTTTTGATGCCTTTTGTCATCCGCCCTTTCTCAATTCAACAGCTGATACAAGAAAAAAACATTTAGAAATAACCTATTTCAGCACTGATAATATCATTTTAAGTTTTAGAATACTATCAGGCATATATGTAGAGATGAACCTTTTGGAAGACCATAGTCCCTCCTCAAACATACACTTAGAGGCATTTGGGCAAATTTTGACACCAGTACTTTTACTTTGAATGCAAATGAATATAATCTCCAATATTAGTTACTAGCCTCCTTGAAAACTAATTATCAGTATCATATTGGCCCTGAAAGAAAGACCTTATCTCTAATTCATACCCAGTTGACTTTACCAGCGTCACTAATGAACAGTTCACACAGGTGAAGGATATCTTGAGGATAACTTTCGAAGACTTCAGATAATACTTATAACATCAATTTTTAATTTTCAAAGATGTTGTGATACGTTTATAATTTAGATTCCCATTATGTGGTCTCTTTGCACACTTACATTTCACTTTGAGCTCAGCTGTGGTTTTCTCATCTCCTGTTACACAGCTGTATTTCCCAGCATCCTCTGGTTGGACATTGAGAATGGTCAGCTGACTTATCTTTCCTTCCTGCCCCATCTGATATTTTCCTCGAGATAACTCCTCAGACAGCTCCTGACCAGCTCTCTGCCACTGCACTGGGACTCCTTTCTTCGACAGCTCACAGCGTAGTGTCACACTCTTCCCTTCTTCAGCCTCTTGGCTTTTCAGGCTCACTTTAAATGTGGCAGGAACAGCTACACACCAAAATGCAGAATGCAAGAAAAGGCATGACAGCACTGTACATGCAGCTGAGTGAGCTTCTGAAACAGGATTAATACACGAAGAAAAAAAGAGTACATTATCATACCGATAACTTTAACAGTGGCTTTTGTCCTTTGCTCTCTGCACACACAGGTGTAGACCCCGCTGTCCTCTGGATCTGCATCTCGGATGATCAGCTCCACAGTGTAGTCCCTCTGCTTTATCTGGTACTTCTCTCCGTTCTCCAACAGATCTCCTCCAAGTCTCCATTCCACTGGGATTCCAGGTTTAGAAATCTCACAATGAAGTGTGATGTTGTGTCCTTCCTCCACCTGCAGGTTCTTCAGCTTCTGCTTGAAAGTCACTGGAAGAGCTAGAAGGCAAAGACAGCGCTTCGTAACTGATAAATGCATTGCCTTGTCACGCTATATCCAATAAGAAATTATCTTGAACAAAGAAAAGTAGTGTCAAAAGAAAGATCCAATCTCCTTTCACTTTCAAAACAAATACACCATGAAAGTTTGAATCTACGTCATACAGATTCTCCTCACAGTCACTTTAAAGCCACACTTTGAAAACAAACACCTACCGTTCACAGTCAGTGTTGCTGTTGTCTCTATGTTTCCGCAGACACATGTATAGATGTCACTGTCCTCAGGAGTGACATTTAAGATCCTCAGTTCAATCAGCATGTCCCTCTGCCTCATTTGATATTTGTCTCCATTCTTGATTAGTTCATCTCCCCTCTTCATCCACTCCACAATGTGGCCAGGTTTGGATAGCTCGCAGCGTAAAGTAGCGGTGTTGCCCTCCTCAATCAGCACATTTCTCAGTTTCTGCTTGAAGGTAACTGGCAGAGCTGGTGGTGCAACAATAATCAACAATTGTCATATTGACTTTTATCAACCTGTGTTTTATATAAAAGTGAATTTTTAAAAAAAACTACCGTCATCAACTCACCATTGATTTTGACAGTGGCAGATGTTATTTGATCAGCACACACACAGCTGTAGACACCACTGTCCTCAGGCACAGGCTTCCATATCAGAAGCTCCTGGGTGGTGTCTCTTTTCTTGATCTGGTGTTTGACTCCATTCCACAACTGCTCCTGTCCTTTTCTCCATTCGACTGGCAGTCCAGGTTTGGAAAGTTCACAGCGCAGTAAGACACTGACGCCCTCCTCTGCTTGCATGTTCTTCAAGTGCTGTACGAAAGTGATGGGAATGGCTGGAAAACAAGGGGGACTTTCTTATAGTGGATACAATCATAAAAGTAGTTTTTTTTTTTTTTAAAAAGGTACATTAAGGTCAGGAGGAGGTCATGATATACCTTGTACTCTGAGACTTGCTGTAGTGCGGTGATCTCTGCATTGACAAGTATATTCCCCTGAGTCTACAGGCTTCACAGCTTTGATTATGAGGGAATTAATTGTCTTCCTCTGTTTCATAATGTACTTGTCATTGGCTCTGATGCTCTCAAATCCCCTCCACCAGTGGAACTGCACCCCAGGTAGTGAGTACTCGCAGATCAGGGTCACAGTCTCCCCCTCTTTGGCCTCCACAAGCTTTAGAGGCTGTATGAACTCTGCTGGGATGGCTGATGGAGACAATGAAGGAGGAAAGACAAGTTAAAGCATAATTTCAAACCACAAGCAGAACATCTATTACCATACAAAATGTAACCAGTGGAAAACTTTCCAGATCCTGACTCACCTTTGACAGTTACAACAGCCCTTGTTGTAACAGATCCAGCACTGCACTCGTATACTCCTGCATCATTGCTGCAGACCTCCCGGATCGTCAGTCGGGCCTCGCAGCCTGAGCGAGCGGCAAAGTACCTTGAAGAGTTCCACATCAGACAGCCCTCTTTGTACCACAGGATGTGACATGGCTTTGAGGTCACACAGAACAAAACCAAAGCACCTCCTTCAATAGCTTCACAGTCTTCCAGTGCCGTGATGATGGTGGGACGTCTCTCTGGTATCATACAAAACATGAACTCAGAAAAAGATGTGATAAATACACTACGACAGTCAAGCAGAGAAAGGCTTTACCTCTAACCAACAGAGAGGCGTATGATCGCTTGTCCCCTGCTGAAAATGAAATAGTGCCGGTGTCTTTGCGGGCCAGCTGTCTGAAAGTGAGGCTGTGGTAGCCTCCAGGCAGCATCTGGATCTCATTGAGCTCATTGGTGTACAGCAGAGTCTCATCAAGGTACCACTTGACCCCGACGTAGTCACTGGGACAAATTCGACACCTGAACGTGACAGTGTCGCCCTCCAGGCATTCAACATCCTCAAGTTCATCCAGGATCACAACCTTCTGTCCTGTGAGGAATATGGAGATAATGGGTCACTTTCAAATCTGTGGTATTTCAGTTTAAATTTTAGTGTAGTAATCAGTTTTAATTTTCAATAAAAAGAGAAGTGTAGCAGTATTTTTTGGGCACATTTGGGTACATTTTTAATATTGCTGCCCTGAATGATAAGTATTTAGTTTATTTTCTAAACGTTTTACGTTTCTTTGGTGGTTAATATGTGCAAAATGTGCAGGCTGTTTGATCATAATTATACCTTTGATGCTAAAAGATCATTGCTGTAGCTGTAACAGCAAAAAAAAAAAAAAAAGCACTAGTATTTCCTGATCGAGAAATTAGTTATTTAATTTTATTCAAGAACAGAATCAATGGCTTTAGTGTAAGTTATTCTTGATTAATTTCTACAAACTGATTTTCTATGTAAAACAACAACAACATTGGTTTCAATATTGATATCAGCAGTTCTGGCACTACTTTATAACTATACTAAACTATACTTAACTAGTATCAGATCCATACCAAATTTTGCAGTATCGCCTACTACAAGCCCACTGATCAGATTTTCATGACTATACAAACGTAAATACGCAGCCACATTCCATGATGAGCGGTGTTTACAGCGCGGGTGATGTTTGCTACAGACACACGAACACTTTTTTAAGCCGAAGTTCTCAGAGGAAAAGGCGGAGAAACATCAACGCAACGTGGTGGCGTAATAGTTGAGGACGGCGGAGAACTACAGAGCAGAAGACAAACCAAGTCACCTGGAAGTGCAGGTGTGTAAACTGAGAGTAAATGCCGGTAAACCAAAAAGACCAATTCACCAGGTTCAAAGTGTATCGTAATTGAGCAGTACAAAATTACCACGCATGCGCATCTCAAGCTGATAAGGTTATCCATGTATTGCGCGCGGAAGAACACGTCTACAAATAGTGCAAAAACAAATAAGCTTTCTGGCAATGAGGCAAAGAGCTGAAAATGATCTTTAGGACATACATTTAAGCCTAGAATAGTACTGGGGTCTTGACTAGCCATTGTTGTTGATAAAAATACTTGTAGAGTACTTAATATCCCTTGAACTCAAATTAAGAACAGCAACAAATACATAATCTAGATCTTTTCCGCCATCTGACATGTGAGGCTTTTGAAGTAGCTGCATGCTGTCATTTTATATTATGCATCATCTTAGTCAAATTTATTAAAACACACTACTTTTTTTTTGGTACAACTAATTGAACATTAATACAAAGATCTGCTCCTGATGTATTCATAAATATGCATGCCTATGAACCAAGTAAACAACAGTGACGCAAACCCAGTCTTCCCTTCACTTTGTCCTCACCCTGCACAGTCAGCTGTGCCCGGCTCTGCATGGTGCCAACATCACATATGTAAATATCTGTGTCTGATTTCTCCAGGCAGGTGATGGTCAGGGACAGCACTACTCCTTTTTGTCTGATGACATACTTCCTACTGGACCGCAGTTCCACCATTCCCTTCAACCAGGTCACGCGCTTGGCAGGCCGCCTAGTCTCACACTCCAGGGTCACTTTACTTTTCTCCTCAGCTCTTGTTTCTCTCAACTCCCTGGCAAACGTGTGCTGAAAGTCTGAACAGGGTAATATAATTTAGAAAATTAAGTCAAGTTCTGTAATTCAGTTGCAGAAAAATAGAACAAGGTATAACTTACCCCTGACTTCCAGCTTGGCTCGTGAAGCAATACCTTCAGCCTCGCAGCAATATTCTCCAGAGTCTCTGAAGGTGGTGTTCTTGATCAACAACTTTGCCAAGTGTTTTTCAACACTCATCTCATACTTGGGGCTTTGTCTGATCAAATGGCCATTTTTCAGCCAACGGATTATAACATCTGGTTTGGTGATTTCACAGCTCAGCTCTGCATCCTCACCTGGCACCGCCTTAACATTTACCAGTTCCCTGAAAATATGCACCGGCTTCTCTATAGAAGAGGAATTGCATTTAGTCATATTCAAGCCTGTTTTGGCCACATTATCTCTTCAAATAATAGCATGCAAAGAAAAACTAATCCTTTTATCTCTATCAGTCACCTTTAACAAAGAGCATTGTCCTGCAGCTGAGGTCACTGATTGTGAAGATCACATCTCCAGCATCAGTTAGAGCAACATCTCTGATGGTCAGCTTATATTTTCGCCCATTGTTGATGACCTGGATACGGCTGTTGGTGACCACCGGCTCACCGTTAATAGTCCAGGAAGGTTCATTATCAACATCATGAGAGAGCTGACAGTCAAAAGAGCAGCTTTCACCCTCCAACACAGATGTTGTCTTTAAACGCTGAATGATTGTAATGTGTAAGTCTGCAGGTAAACAAAACAAGAAAGAAGCATTGGTAAAATAGATGTATCTTGAAAGCTCTTTGAGAATAAAGATTTCCTTTGACTCACCATGCACAATAACTTTTGCCTTGGTCTGGCTGGTGCCCAGGTCACAGGTGTACTGTCCAGCATCGTCCTTGCTCAGTGAATGAATTATCAGCGCCATGGACTTTCCAAAGTGAAGTAACTCGTGTTTTTCACCAGCAGTCAGGACCATACCATCCTTCCTCCATACAGGGGTAACGTTCTCTTTGGAAACTTCGCACTGAAGGCAGACTTCTCCTTGCTCCTCTCCCGTTGCATCCTCGAGAGATCTCAAAAATACTGCTGGGCGTTCTGTTGCCAAGATCACAGTTCACACGACACATGCAGCTCAGAAATAAACGAATGGGAATACAAGTGTAAATAAAACCCCTACTCATGCATTCTAATTATTCTCTCAGCTGACCTTTGACCTTCAGAGTGGTTGTCTCAGAGAGCAGGCCTGCCTTGAATGTGACACGACTCTGCTGTGGTCGCAGCTTCTTGATTATGAGACTGTGCATGGTTCCCATGTGCTGGATCCGGTTGATGGCGTTGGAATAGAGACGAATGTTGTTGACAAGCCACTCAACATTGGCGACCACGTAGTTTAGCTCACATGAGAATGTGGCAACACCGTTCTCCTCTATTTCCACTTGCTCAAGATGTTTAACCAACTTCAGGGTTTTTACTGTTTTAAGAGGGAAACTGAGTTATCCAAACCAACTGAACCACTTTGATATCAACAATACTAAGTGTTTTACTGCTATGAGCCTACCTTCTACATTAACATGTGCTGTGCTCTGTGAACCTCCGGCCACACAGCGATACTGCCCTGCATCCATCCCCACCAAACCATGAATGATCAGCTCTGCTCGTTTCCCTTCTCTCCTCATGCTGTATTTGTTTGAGGTCTTCAGAGCTGTGCGACCTTTAAACCACCGCACCACCCTGGGAGAGGGGGCAAACCTACAGCTCAGAGTCACTGAGCTGTTCTCCTTCACCTCTATGTCCTCCAAGTGTTGAGTTACTTGGAGAGGGCGCTCTATACAGGAGAAGTGTAAGGCAAGGTTTCAATGCAAAGTTCTTTTCCATAAACTCTTAACCTGTCATTGTACTTCACAATTGAGGCCCTGGGCCCTGGGTTTTTCTTTCATACGCTGACAAGGCTACTCACCTTTAACAGTAAGCTGAGCAGTGGAACGACTCTTGCCAGCCACAAAGAGCACAGGGCCGGACATAGAGCTTTCTGTGGAGTTGAGCAGGAGGCTGTGCAGGGTGCCCTCTCTGTCAATGTTCACTGTTGCACAGGGTTCCAGCACCTCACCGTTCAACGTCCATCGAGGGGCTCTACCTGATTTCAAGCTGGTCTCCACTTGGAAAAGTGCTGGTTCAGGCTCCATCACCTCCACTGAGCTCATTCCCCGCACTATTTTGATCGCCTGCTCTGCATAGACACAATAATACACACTGCCTGTACTGACAGCTCCAGACTTGCAACACAACACACTCTTCAAAGTGTAGTTTGCGCTTCAGAAATGTATGTATATATTGGCTAGGGATGTGTACAGGGTTCAATACTTTTATATGTACCCCACCAGAGTTGGAGATTTTCCATGCTGGGCATCAGCACTGGGTAGGTATAGCTGGGTTTCAATATGTGCATTATTAAGGAAAACACAGCGTAGTTGTTAAATTACTAAGTTGTAGGTCATTGTAGATGAGGGTTTTTAAAGAAATTTGTGAAAAACTGCAATTTTACAGTACAATCAGTTAAATGTTGCTTTGATATATTTGTTAAAGTTGATGTTAAGAAATAAATGGAAATACTTTGAGACTTTATAATCAAACAAATTGACATTTTTTCCACATAAACACACGAAAGTATCAAAAATTGGTACCGTTTAGTAATAATAACAGTTCCCAGGTATTACGCATTAGTACCGTACTGGTTCAAATGTGAAAGGTACCTATATTGGCATTACTCTTAATCAGTTGAGGGTTTCAAAATTGTAGGTACATAAGTGCAAAACATAGGGCAACCCATTTCATCAGCAATAAAACTGATTCGATAAGAGTGACAGCAAGCATCTCACCCTCCACCAGAAGCTGGCAGGAGGTTTTGTCATCCCCTGCATCACAGGTGTAGTTGTCCTCATCTGAAGAGCAGACGTCATCGATGATGAGTTGTCTGTAGACGTCTTGACTGATCAGCTGGTACTTTTTACCAGGCAGGAGCTCCCTGCAGTTCTTGTACCATCTGACCTGAGCATTAGCCCGTGACACCTGGCACTCAAGAAGACCTCGATGGCGGTACATGGCGATCTTGACCCTCAGAGGACGCAGTATTTGGACTGGGAGCTCTTTGGGAAGAGTAATTAATTGTTAGTTATAAAGGGCTGGGTGATGCATGTTTTCTGAAATAAATCCATGTTGAATGTGACATAAATGATATGACTTACCTTGAACTGTGAGAGTTGCATAGGATGAGACACGCTCTGCAGTGAATCTTATCTCCCCCGCGTGCTCTGGCCTAACTGATTTAAATGTCAGGGTGTGAGATTTACCTGAAAATAAAAAAATATCTGTTTAATCCTCCATTGTTTTGATTGCCGTTTATGTTTCCTTCTTGGTGACAGCTTTTGTTCCTGGTGGATCAATAAGCATGGACTCTTACCCTGGTGCCTTATTTTGATGTTGTCCCCAGGTCGAATTCGGCAGTCGTCTCTGTACCACCGCCCATCCACATCCACCTGGTTGACCTCACACAGGAAGCTGACAGGTTGGCGCTCCATTGTGTCGACATCCTCCAACTCCTTCACTATGTGGATGTCCCTTGCTGGCAGAAAGCATCCAAACATTGTAAGTAAGTGATATTAACTTATAGGAACTTTATGACTCTTCATGCCAGTTCCCTAGAGTTGATTTTGAGCATTGGTTGAAATGGAAATGGTTACTAAGATTTCATTAAGCTGTTCAAATCCCAAAGGTTACACAGACTCATAGGTTTAAATGGCTGTTCAGTGCTCAATTGTTTAGTAAACCCCTTAAATCAGCGTACACTTTTATCAAATGTGTGTTGCAAAACACAAATTGAACTTGGTGATAATGCTTAAGAGAGAGGGAACAAAATATTCCAATGTTTCCTATGCACGTCATGCATACTTTCAAAAAGTGTAGCAAGAGTACTTGTGGTACCAGAGTTCATCATACTTCTTTACCTCTGACAGTAAGTCTGCCTGATGTCTGAACACCGTTAGCCTCAAAAGCAAACAGGCCTGCATCTCCCAGAGCCACCCTTTTCAGTATGAGGGAGTGTTTCTTCCCATGCATGCTGATTCTGCAGTTTGGCTTGGACTTGAGCTGCATCCCATCTCTGGTCCACTTGCCCTCAATGAAGGCAAGGTTGAGCGTGACCTCAAAGGGGCAGCTCTCACATTCAGACACCTCCACATCTTCCAACCCTTTAATCACCTGCAGACGGTTCTCTGGCACACAGAAACACACAGCATAAGTAAATCAGGAGCTCTTTCCTTTTTTGTAAACTATCTTGAAAATTGCAAAGTTTTTGGAGAAGAGACTTGCTTGCAGCAGCAACTATTCCTCCAGGTATACCGTCCCCCATGACTCTAGCTCTTCTTTCAGGGGTATAGTTGACTCTTCACAAATAATCTCAGAAGGGCTACAACTGTAAAAGATTTTTGTATTATCGTTTTAATCATGTCATGTCATGTCTTGCCATCGTCTTTTGAAGAATTCCTCTCACCACACAAGGGTCAATGACATGATGCCTACTTTTTCTGTCCAACCGATAAGTCTTTCTCATATTTGCAAGTAAACCTATTTTTTTTTTAACTACAGTAATGTACCAGTCACTTTTGGGTATTGTGTGGGGTGACTGCCCCAAAACTGTGAATAATAAGTTTTACCTGCAAATCTATAAGCCTGTCCTTCTTAAAGTGTTTATCTAATTACTGCTACATGTTGAACTATTAGTGGTGTTTAAGAGAGATATTTACTTTGAGACAAATTATAATCATTCCTTTTGGCTTTTTTAAAAGCTGTCCTTCAAATTCAACTTTAAAAATACCAAAATCTTTTAAAAGAGTTTTCTTCTTTTTTTGCATAAACACATGTGAATACTTCATTCCAAATGTTTGAACAATGGCCAAATATACATCCTTATTTTTAGCATTTCAAGAATGGCCTGTTCAAAAGTCTTATCCTTCAATGACCCATAAACACTTCTTGCTTTTTAGCATCCGTGGTACACTGCATGCAAAACTAAATTGCATGTTTGAAACAAATTCATGTCAGGCTAGACAAAATATAAAGCATCACCTCTTAAATTTTTATAAAGTCAGATTTCGTACACATGGTATCATCCTCAACCGGTTGATCCCTGTGATGGCATGCCAGCCATCCATAGTAATGAAGAACAGGCTAATCTCTGTCACCTCACTCGGCTGAGCTCAGCAGCACCAAGATAGACTCAGCTGTGATGCCACCTCCAGCAGACTGCATGCTCTGAACTGACTAGAGAGGGTAACTTTAAAAAAAAAAAAAAAAAAAAAAAAACAGAAGAGGGGCCAAATGAGAACTGCTGGATGCCTTGTTGATTGATTTGACATTCGAGATCTGGAAATGCTTTTCAGAGACTGGCCCCTCCCACTTTCATTATGGATAGCTGTCGTTTCTGATGCGTCACCCAACAACACTGAGTTTGTGTTGTTTGTGTTGGGTTTCAAGAGTTGAAGGGCCCCCTCTGTAAGATAAAATGGCGATGGAAATATCACCTTTGGAATGAGTTGATAATAATGTAAGGAGTAAAATGCCTCTTGAAACCAAACATTGTTTTAACCTTTTGTAACACAGCCATGAGCAGTACTTTTTAGAGAACTGCAAACATATTATTTTGACCACCAAAACTACAAAAATAACAAAAATATATCAGATCACATGCAGTTGTACACCTACCTTCAATTTTTAAATGGGTATCTCTCAGAAAAACCAAATCGATGCATGCTCCAAGAAAAAAACACCTTCACCTGAAAAAAAAAGAGCTTGATCAAACTTCCACCGTGGCATCAGATCTGTCCCAGTCTTGTCTTGTTTCTCACAAAGCTTTCAGATTGACAACAAACATTTAGCCAAAGGACCCAAGAAGTGTCCCAGTCACCAAAGCAGACAGTCTATGGCGCTTTCCCTTTTTTTCCTCTTTGATGAAGCTGGTGCTGAACAGCTGACATATCTCTCCCTGCATACTGACCTCAAAAATAGCCTTCTGTCAGTATGAGCACAAAGATAGCTGTGGCTTCAGTGATGAGAGGCGGTTCACACACGGCATCAATGGAACAATCAAAAACAATCAAAATGTGTACAATAGGCTTAGTGGGCATGATGGTTTTCTGAGGAGCATTAATATGAGAGGGACGCAAATCACCGGGCAGCATCTCGGTGAAGGAAAGTGAAGTCACTTTTATGCAAAAGTGGGTCAAAGCAATTAGAAGAAATGCACATTGTCTTTTAGACATTCTTGATTTTTTTTGCCCAGGAATCCTGGATGTCTCGCACTAAAAATGCTGGTCGAAGACAGAGGTGGAGCTTTGTTTATGTTATAATGCCAATTCAGTTTTATCACAAGCTCTTTGTCATGTCTGACAGTATCCTAAACAACAGGTCAGAAAGATCAAGTTCAGAAATCTCTACAGGGAGTTTCACCACTGCTTCTGTTGAAAGGTCATTTAAGATTAATCATCATATCCCATTTCCTTGGCATCAGAGTAAGCTTGCAACCTGTGAGCCACGACTATGGCGGAGCCCCCCATGTGAGGAGCCGCCAAAGGACAACAGTGTAGAAAACCCCACCTAAATATATATAAATATATATAAATCTATAGAGAGTATCAACATAGAGCACATCACAGCTTCACAAACCTAGACGGTGCTATCAAAACTCCTCTATGTTGTCTCTAAGACATTCATTCAAACTTTTAAAGTTCTTTTACCAACTTTAAAAAAATTGAGTAGATAAATAAATACAAAACCAGCCCTAGTATTTCATTTGTCTTGTCTTTGACAGACAGCTCCACGTGTCACTAAGTCCAGTGAAACTTGACAGGAACATTTTTGTGCGGTCCCATTGAGACAAAAAAAACAAGTTGTCGTCACTAGGAGTGGAATGATGGCTCATTTACCACTAAACTTTTAACACCTTTCTGGGCTACTAAAATAAAAAACAGAAAGTAGGGTATTCAGATATGATAATGAAGACATTTAGCTTTTTTGGATATTTTCAACGTGTTGGCAGAAAATGTAAGAAAAGGCACAGGATTGTTCAGTTCCAATAAAGATTTGAGGCACTGAAAATGTAGGTCTTCACATGTGCTGTATCCAATTGGTTGTACAGAAAGGCTAAAAATAGTTGGATGTTAAAGGAACCAAGGCAATGTGAGGATGTGTTGAGTGAATTTAGAACTCGACAAAACAGCTGAACACTCCACTTAAGCCTCTGGATCCTTGTTTGGAGCACCCTCTGTCCTGTGTGTCAGATTTCCTCTGGTTCAGACTCTCTGAACCTGAAAGCAGTTAACATACAGGAAAACATGCTTTTACAAAGGTTTATTGTTTTGAAAGAAAATAATAATTCATACAAGTGTTAAAATTAGTGTGAGGGATTATGCTAATATACTGAATTTAGTTCGGTGTAGTCCTGTCATGTCTAATCGCGGCCCGTCCTTGGATCTTAGAACCAAAGCCACAGGAGTGTGTCCATCACACTCAGATCATACACAAATAGAATACAGTATAGGGATGGATATGACTATTTTAAGCTGTCATTCAGTGGTTCAGCTCACACAGTACCACAGGGTTCAAAGTAGAGGAAAACTATCATATTTGAAATTATTATTATGGTGGTCACATGATGAGGGTTAGCTCCCTTCATTCTACTACAAGCATATTCTACTCAAACTCCTGCTTGAAGTTTTGGCAAAATGGCCTCCAGTCTAATCAACCAAATTTGGTATTGAATGTATAAACACCCAGCACTATATCTGTAAATTTGTGTCAGCTAACAGAGTAAAAGAAACATCCAAAATGTTGTATGATGAACCTTGATCCAATCATCCAATCAGAAGTCATTGGGAAAGTTATTGGGAGACAATTGCCACATAATCATTAAAGCTTTCGTTAATACCATTCAAATTTAATAAAAACAAAAGGACACATCATTAAATTATTTTTTCCCTTTCTTCTTTTCTGCTTTTCCTTTTGCTGGTGCCTCCTCCTCTTCCTTTCCTGTGGCAGCTTTAATTCTCTTCTTTCCCAGGGGGGTCTTTGCATACCAATTCTTTCAGCATCAGAAAAAAAAATACAAGTATTAAAAGTAGTTACAAAAAGCTTCATTTTCAGCTAGATTTGAAAGGCAATAAAATCTAGCGGTATTTTTTTGTACAGTACCTTAAGGCCCTCCTCTTCTTCCTGATATACGGGGTCAAACTTGGCTAATGGAGGAACAAACTCCACAGCAGTCAGTGGTCTCTTTGCCTGTAGTAGGACACGGCGCTTTGTGATGATGCTCTGAATCGCCTTGACTATGTGGCCTGGCGTGTACCCATCTGAAATCTTTGCAAGGGAGCTGAGGTCCAGAGCCTCAGTAATCAAACCCCCAGCTTTTTGGATCAGTTGATTCCACAAGACTGAAAGAAGATGTAATGAGAGGAAGTTTTTAAATCCTACAACAGAGGTTTCAGTATGTTATCACTGAAAAACAACAACAACAACAAAATCAGTTCTCACTGAATCTTGAGCCGTAGTCAGGTCTGGGGATCAGGATGATTTTGCTGTACATTTTGCACAATGCTTTGACATCAGCGCTCTGCGGGTCTTTTGTTGTTCCAATTATCAGGACACGATCCTCCCCTTTGATCAACTTGAGAGATTTTGGCAAATCTTTCTTCAAGCGTTTGGGATCCAACTGTGACACGTAAGGAGGGATTTGAATTTTACAGAAAAATATAATGCAGATTAAATTTTATTCTGATAGTGTCTTGCATAAAAGTACCTCTTTTTCCTCCTTAGGAACCTTCTTGTAGAACATTTTTTCTGCATCTTCAATCCATATTACAGAAGGTTGCAGCAACCTTGCCACCTAAAGATGAATGTTTATTCCGGCGCAGTCAAATGCAAGAGATAGTCTCTTTTAGAGTCCACCAAATTCTTTACAATTTTATTTTTACTGAATTTCAATGAGTCAACTGATTGAGCTAATCATGAAATGAGTTTATAGCTACATATAAGGTTTGACTTGAATTTTGCTGTGATTTTTATTTGCCAGCAGTTATTGTCAGGACTTTTGAAAAACTGGTATCATCATAAACTTAATGAAATAGTGGCTGTTTTATCATCACCTTAAAAACAATGTGGAGCATCATGGCGAGGCCACTCTTGCCTGGGTATTTTCCGGCTGTGTTCAGAGGAGACAGATCAAACAAGTTTGCACCCGTCTCATGGCAGATAGCATGGATCAACATCTTCTTCCCCACACCTGCTGGACCTGCCAGGAGAATGGCCTTTATGAGCGGGGCCTTCTCATGAACCACCTGAGAGCCTGCAGACAACACACAACTCAATGTCAAACCATAGTGGATATGATAATTTGTATCTTTTTTAGATATGAACAGCGTAATTTTCCTACCCAGAGGTAAAATACCATACAGAGATAAGACCTGCCGGACATCTGACAACGAGGGCATGGGCTCAATGTCATTTTGCCTCAAGGTGGTCCCAAGGTAGTTATAGTCCCCTGGTAAGATAGGAGAAGCTATTAGAGGAACCAACAAACATTTTTTTAAATTAAAAGTGAATTTCTTTGTCATGTATTTCCTTATAATAAAGATTTGTATGCTGTTTTAAAAAGGCCTGGTGATTGTGATGTTATGGTGTCCTTTAACCTGAGGGGGGCAGCACATAACCACTTAACAGTTTAATGTCCCTTCCACTGTTGTAATAAGCTAAAGAATTCTGCACAGCAGGTACAAACTCCGTCAGTAACAGTCAGTTTGAGTTTGATCAGAAAATTACAAGGTACAGTGTCTTCTGAAAGTTGCACAAAACAGTCTTACCCAAGTAATCCTGTAGTCTAACACTTTTGGCCTTTTTCAACAAACCCTGTTCCACCAGCTCCTGACAAAGAGACTCAAGAGTTCTGACGGATACAAATAAATGATATTATCTTTTTTCAGAATCAGGATTAATCAATTTACCAATTTCATTTTGTATGAAACACAACCCTTCTTGTTAATCAGTGCTTCTTCTCTGTGACCTCACCTGTCAGAGGTCAAATCTTTCTCCTTTTTCTTCTTCTTCCCACTCTTGGATCCTTTCTTTTTCTGCAGAGTTAAGTTTATATTTTAGTACACGGCTCGAGGTGAGCGTGATTATATTGGCTTTCACCTCTTACCTTAGCGTTCCCTTTGGTTTTACCACCTTTGTCTTTATCTACAGCTAGTTTCCATTCAGCCAACTCTTGTCTCATCTGCTCATCCACCTGACTCAAAGAAAAAGGAAGGATGAGTGCAGCTTGGATCTTTTGCATGTCAAGATTTGATTGTATGATGCTTGAAAAGTGTTGTACACTCTAGGTTGCATCACCTGTAGCCGAATTTCTGCCTCAATCTCTTTCCTCTTTTGTTCTTTGATCAGCTCCACTTCGTGTCTCTGGCTGAAATTCTGGGACTCGTCGCGTGTTTTCCAGAAATCTGAGGAGGAAAACTACGTAAGTTTTTTAGTATTAGAAAATTACTATTATTAAATAAGAGTTTCTCAAATCCAAAACATGTAATTCTAGCCTGTTTACATGCTGTACTCTCCTTAACAGAGCAGGAGACAGGGAGAGAGTGGAAGAATGGCATCAAACCCAGTATATGAAGACACAACTGCACAACTAGACCAAGTCCATGCCCTGTTTACCCATCTTAAAATCTGATCAAACCTGAAAATACTTTGTTTCCAACTTCTAAATCTGCCAGAAAAGCTGAGGGGGCCATCTTCAGTCCTGCTTCCTCTTCCTGCAGCAGAGAATGAAATCATAGGTTTTTAAAAGGTAAAATCTAATTCCCTTCATATTTGTGCAGACCTCAGAGTGATTTATAGGATTTAGTATTAAACCAGTAGATTTAACCTTTAATACAGCTTAGTCCTTACCTCCTCATCATTTTTCTCCTTGTCCTTTTTCCCCTTTCCCTTTTCCTCCTCCTTTCCTTTTGGTTTGTTGTTGGACTCCTCCTCCTCCTTTGCAGCAATTTCCTCCCTTAACTAAGTACGTTTACACATTAGCCTTAATTTATTTTCTGGATTAAAGAAAATGTGCATTAAATTTTGGTTCAGAGAGTAGTCAACCTGCTGAGGATCCTTTTCACAAAAAATTAGAGCTGAGCCTCCGTCTTCTTCATCTGGGTAGTCTGGAAATGATCCAGTAGCATCACTATGACAAAAACAGACGAATAGAGAACAAAACTAAAAATATTGATTCATTTTAGAGAATGTGGGAATAATTTAATATTGTATAAAACATGACAAACACCTTTGTGCCACCTTACCGGCATTCAATGAACCACTGCCTGATTTGTGCTTTCATAGTCTCACTCATGTCATGACCCTCCGCATCTCTCAGCTGGTTTGTGATGGCCTTGACAGACTTCAGATAGTCCTCTTCATACTCCTCCTGTTTCACGCGGGTACTGTCCTTACAGGCCTGGGCTGTGATTTCTGCAGGACAAGGCGTCTCGTATTTTGGATCCATGGCCTATTATGGGTGTGACCAAACATATTATGTGTATTCGTGTTTGTGTGTAATATTCATTTTGTCAACTATGCAAGCTATCAACAAGGAAATAACTACAGAATAAAAGAAAGTTTATGATTTAAACTAGTATAGAAGAAACACATTAAGCACTGAAAGAGAAATATAGTTGCACAGTTTCTAGTGAAATGCCGCCATGTCTCACTTTCCCCAACCCAAACCAAAACAAATATGGCATTAGACTTAGAAACATGAATAACTTTTTTTTCTTTTTTACAAAACAAAAATTTAGAAGACTTTTTGGACACTTGATTTTTTCAACATTAATGGTCCGATTTACTCACCATTCCCAGAACAATCATTTTTTCGTCCTGGACGATCTTTGTCCTCGCTCTCTGTAAGCAGCCCCTCCAAACCTGCAGATCATACAATTCAGTCCTACAGCATAAAAGAGGAGTCAAACTGAGATGAGGTTTTCAGAGTTATGTGACAACAGAGGACCTTTTGAATGCAGACTGCAGCTGACTCAATTTCTTCTGCACCAGGGT
Source organism: Thalassoma bifasciatum (assembly GCA_008086565.1). Classification (NCBI taxonomy): domain Eukaryota; kingdom Metazoa; phylum Chordata; class Actinopteri; order Labriformes; family Labridae; genus Thalassoma; species Thalassoma bifasciatum. Next base: position 191,684 of record RPOG01000303.1, on the reverse strand, counting down.
CCTTGGTTTTGTACATCCTGTTCATGTTTCTGCTTTCTTCATTCAACTTTGCCCTCTGGCGTCCTTGACGGGCCCTCTCCAGCATCTGAATGATCCTAATGGCCTCCTCTTGGCTCATGTCCTTGGTCATCGGAAGCTGTACAAGCCATACGTAGACAAAAGACTTGCTGATTTATTGTAAGACGCACATTATGTAATAACATGAAGTAATCTAAATTTTGTGGTCACAATTGTTTGTGCGTTATAAAACGAAACATGAATTAAGGGCTGAAGTAAAGAGAAAATTTAAGTTACATAGGTGTATGCTTCAAGCAGGTGGAAGGTGTTTAACTTACTTCATGGCTTTCAGTGGACTCCACCATCTTAAGGATCTCCATCAGCATCATTTTCCTCTCATCAGGCTCTTTGTTGTAATCAGTGAGGAAATAGCGAGGGATAGGGATCTCAAGGTCTGCCTTGTGTGTAAACAGAAAACAGCTTGTATATCATTTCAACTCATAAATCAACTAATTTAGAGTGATGTTCAAGTGTGATTTTGGCCATCAAACTTTCATCATATTTGCTGCAGCAAAATGACACCCACAGGTAAAAGCTTTAAGTCATGAAGAAGATCATCCATGTAGTGGTACTCGGAAAACTCTATTTCCACCATCTCATTCTTCAGCTCTAACAACCTGCCCATCACCCCATCCACTAAGGTCCGGATCAGACGTCTCTTCTGAGGTTGAACAATCTGGTCATAGACTTCCTCCAGCTGCCTGAAAATTTGAAGGTACCGCACATACAGCAAGGCCAGGCGCTGGAAGAAGACCACCCTGTCCTTTTCTGGGCGAGGGGGCTCTGCAGGCAGCTCCTCAGCCAGCAGACGACTCAGCTCGAGCTGGGTGTCTGCCCACAGCTTGTTGTAAGCCCTGGAAGAGTGGAAACACAGTGATGAGCCCAGAAACAACAGCAGCCTGGTGACTGGCATCAATAAAGAGAGGCAAATAATTGAGGATAAAAGTATCAGAATTTAAATGGGTAGGATAAGAAAATACTGTGATGAGAAATCGATTGCAACAACTTAACAAGACCAAAAATAAAAGTTTCTAGCGAGCTTAACTGGTTGGACTTCCTTTGATCAAAGGCGGCAAACGTAAAACTACGGTAGCCGTGAAAAAGTTCACCTTTGTGACATGTCTCTGTCTTCACGTAGAATAAAGAAAAGTATTTTCCCTTTCTCTTTACATAACCAAAAAAAGTTGACAAAGAGTAGTTTTAGCTGAACCGAGGAAGCGTAAATGTACCAGACATGAGGTAAACTCCTTGGTTTGGAGTAACCATAGCAACAACTATCCCGGAAGTGAGTCACGTGTGGTTTTATCCATTGATGGTGTGATAATTGATGAAGTTAATGATTATTTCAGTGGGTCGTTAATAATGACAATATAACGTCTTACTAAAAAAATAATTAAAATAATTATAACCGCAAACCAGCTCTGATTTGATTTTTTTTTCTTTTTTTTTTTTAAAAGGGTTTTAAAAATGTTTTGTTGCATTTGCACGACATGCACAACAAATGGCAAACTGGAAAAAATAGTCTTAAACGGTTCATTATAGTCCAATGAAATGCGTGTTGAGTGCAACAATCAGCTATTTAGCTGAAGTTTCTAGTTCACATTTCAGCTTAACTTACAGGAGACGACGTGTAACAATTTCTTAAGAATATTAAAAGAGGAAAATGCATCTTATTTGCTGACCGCCTTTGTAGTCCTATTCTTTTCCACGAAGAGTTTGCATTGCCAATAGTTCACTTGTTTTTGTCTTCTCTTAAAGCACGTTTTTGAATACACTCTTGAATTTCGTAAGCTTGTCTATTTTCTCCAAGCTTATCACAGTTATAGTGGTCTACCCAAAAAGGGCGGAAAACTGCCGGATGGCTGCTCCTGGAGGCGCATTCTCTGCACCGCTTAGGCGGTCACAAGACTTCAACATCGGTGAACAAACACATCGCCACGCTGACAGGTCAGCCAGAAGCTAACAGGCCACAGATTCTTCACTTCTCTTTGTCCAACATCCAACAAGTTGATCCATTTGGGAAACTACTTTCTTGCGCGCTGCTGCGCCACGGTCCTGGACGTTAATTCGAATAACGGGAGTATCATAGGGACATTTTTTGAACGTTGAACCACTAGAATATACGACAAAGTTCTTGTTTGATTGGATTTCAATCAGCCTGTTAAAGTTTAAGTTATGATGCTTGGGTGCGTAAAGGCGGGGCGCATGCCAAAGTGAGAGAATGCCACCAAATGCACCAAAGATGTCAACATTGCTTTACCACCCACTTGAAATCGATTGAATTACCTTCAAGAAGGTGGCTCCTCGTATAAATAGGGACGCATTATTTAAAGAAAGACGGTGGTGAGCACGATCTGGCTGGCTGTGCTCTCTCTCTCTCTCTCTCTCTCTCTCTCTCTCTCTCTGTCTCTCTCTGTCTCTCTCTCCTTCTCTCTCTCTCTCTCTCTCTCTCTCTCTCTCTCCGTCTCTCTCTCTCTCCTCTCGGGACCACAGACAACGCCTGGAAGAATTTGCCAAAGAAAACTCTGTCCACACCAGGACATAAGCTCATTTAACACCTAAACTGGTAAGTGCAAAGTTAACTTGACCATAATTTTTGTCCTTAAATTAAACTTGAGGAAGCATTGCTACTGCGTAAAGTGGATGCATCACACTATTTCTGGCGACTAATTCCACTATTTAAGGATATGCATTCTGACAAAGAAAGATTTCCTCTTCTTTTTTCTTTTTATATTTTATGATTGTGATGGATCTCAGGTCGCAAGCTCTGCATGTGTAAAAGGAACAGCTGTCTTTTGACTGTAAGAATCCCACGAAATAGGGAAACGTGTAACCAAACTTATTTTCTTCTGTTTTCAGACAGTGAAGTCATGCAGGTGGAGAGGAAATGGCACATACTGTTGTCTGTCTTCTTTCTGCTTATCACTTCGGACCAGTGCATGAACAGCAAGGATGTGAAGCAGAAAGAAAGAAGGACCCTGTTGGATCTAATCTTACAGGTTATCAGAGACAGCCAGTACCGGGACAAAGGTGTCTCCAGGCGCTGCAGCAGTGGACTCTTCACTTCAGCCCAAGACATGAAGTTCTCCTCCCGGGAAAAGCCTTTCTATGTTCCTAGGGTGGATAACAGTAGACTTGTAGGTAAGCTGATAAGAATTATTTTTAGGTCCTAATCATGAAAGCATAATCCTCATTTCTCAGGGTGGGACAGCTGTCATCAGTCTGGTATGAGCTGTGCACCTTATTTATGAGCTTTATTTAATGTGACTGAATGAAACTAGGCGTCTGTGTCTTATCTAAGCTCTATGGAAAAGAACCTAGGATTTTGGCTCATGCAAACTTGAAAGACAAGGTACAGTGTCCACACCTGTTTCTCATCGAATGTTAAACTCAATGTGGAGAGGATTTTTCAAAATATGTCCTTAAAGAATCTTTAAAGACATATTTTCCCTTCTTTTGGGACACGAAGTTTACCTCCCTCATCAAAATGTAAATGAATGATGAATATAGATGTGGAAAGATAAAACAAATTTATGTAGGAGGAGCACCCTGCCAAATTTGTGAATGATTCATTCAGTGTCTTGGATTTTTTTAACATGAATAATGGTTACCATGTAGGGAACACACAATGTTGTCTCAGAGTGCACATTTAGTATTATTGTCACTCAAACTAAAGCAGGTTTTTATTGGCCTCAACAGATGTACTATGTCACAACAGGAGTTATTGATGAGTTACAGTAATACTGACTCTGATCTTTAACACATATTTGATAAGTTCAACTTTAAGGAAATCTAAAAAATTTTTCCCCCAAGTCATACTGCCAATAAAATCCTTTCTTTTGTGTTAAGTTGCGGTGCAGTAACATAACATTTTTTCAGATTGCATGTGTGAAAACAGCTTTGGTGTGTCTGTGTCTGCTCCCCTTTAGCCAATTCAAATGGTACTTGTCAACTTCTCTATCAATTAGATCATGTCTTTGAGAGGTTATGCAGGCCTTGCAAAGCTTGAAGTCTGGGCTGAAGCTTATGCAATTGGAAAAGTACCTTTTTTCTCAGATCACTGACTGGGAGGAATGTATCTTCTGAGGTTATTAAAAGTAGCATATTAGCAACTGGTGCGTGTGACACTACCAAAGATCTATGGTCACGCTAGGATACATTTTTGGAATGACGAGTAGGAGAGAAGCATCTGTAGGCCTGTTTATGCATGAGGCACTTGTTTGTGCCTTTAAAACATCACACAATGGCTGCGTTAGTGAAGAGCATGAGTTGAGTGAGCATATTTATTTATCACTGGTTCTGAAAGTTATGGTATTGCTGGTAAACGCAGTTTAGATCACATAATAGTAGTAGTAGTAATAATAATAATAATAATAATAATAATAATAATAACAATAACAATAATACTAATAATACTAATACTACTACTACTACTACTACTACTAATAATAATAATAATAATAATAATAATAATAATAATAATGATGATAATAATACATGTTGATTTGCTTTTATTAAAAATCAGTGAGTTACTGTACACAGGTTTATAGATATTTAATCACAGCAGCTGACTTGGTGTAATCCAGGCTGCTATCTGTGCTCTCTACATCTTGCCATATGACAGAAGTTACTCTTGAAAATCTGATACTTGCATGAAATAGAAAAACAAAAGTCAGCATGAAAGTGACAGCTTGTTTCAGCCCCAGTGGACTTTTGGATCTCCAGGCTAATGTGATGTTAGCCTAGTGACAAGTAGTATGGACTTATTGTGATGAGCATTAAGCTCAAATACAATAATCCCTTCAGCTTGTTAGCATGGCTGAAGTGTTATCAGACACCTACATGGATGGGCAGAGGGGTATGTGTGTGAAATATCTCAGCTGTCTCCAAAACTTTGAGAGAAGTTTACATTAAAACATTCATCACAGAAATTCAGCACTCGTTGCACAACAGATAAACAAGATTCATCGCAGTTTAATGCTTTGTTCAGAATTATCGTGAGACAACATGCACATGTACAAAGAATACCAAATATTGACAAGCTCATTGATTATAGAAATATATTTATTTTGGACAGGAAATATTGTGTATATGCAGGAAATGAGTGTTTTGTCAGTGAGACTGTATTGATTGTCTGTCTAACTTGTCTAAATGTACATTTTATAATCTTCATGTGATTGGTGAGTTACAAGCTAACAGTGCTTTTGTTTTTCAGAAATTGTTCCTAGAGACGTAGATATGAAAGGCAAATTCATTCAGCATTTCACAGGTAAGAAAAATTCCATCAAAAACATCATAGGAACTAAAAAAATATATAAAAACTATCCCTGTTTTACCTAATAAATGTCTCAAGGAACAGGTGTTACCTAATTCTCAACTCTGTTCCTTTGAGAAAATTATTTTTCCTTAATCCTGCGTACTGTATGCCTAAAACCCAGAGAGCTTTCTGAACATAAGCGCTGGTGTGGGTCAGAAGAGTGTTTCTGGCTTAGCTGTAGGGCCATGCTGCAGGGAAACAGCACATGGTTTGAAGCTGACAGAATTAAGTTGAAGGCAGTGCAAGGTTAAGCTGATTATTTGTCTCAGGACTTATGAGTGGACTTCATTATTGGTGTGAAAATCTGCAAGTTTAAATGTTTGTTAAAAAAAACTCTGAGGTGATTATGGTTTGAGACTCCTGTGGTCCCCGTGTTAAATCCTGGTGAACCTTGACTCCTGGACCATGTGCTGCTCACTTTCACTTTGTGATACATGTTCAGAGTGTTTAGGCATATCTGTTAGCTAAATGGGGTAAAAATAATGAATAATAGTGAAATAATGAAGCAATTTAAATCTCTTTCTCTTCACTTGATTCCACCTTTTCTATCAAGCAGGACCAGTCAAGTTCTCATCGGAGTGCAGAACACACTTTCATAGACTTTACCACAACACAAGGGATTGTTCAACACCAGCATGTAAGTATGCTCTTATGATGCTTTGTTTAAGGTTGGCGGTGTCATCCTCAATCATTGCAAGTTTTTAATGTTTTACACACCCATAAAATCTCTGTTTTCTATCAGCATCCTACTGTGGGTAATTTGCATAAGCATGAGAAACACTCGCTTGTGTGACATGTTGAATATTTTAATTTGACCACTCTTTCTGTTTTTCTTCTTTTTTTTGTTGCCCTTTTACTCATTTTATGTGCATGGGCGGAACTGAACAGAAAACTTTGTGTCCAATATCCGACAAAGCAAAATAAAATCAACAATCAAATTTCTTTACTTTTTTATATGTGTATTGTTTACATTATTATTTAGGGGACAAGATAGTGGATAGGTTCAGAAACAAGGAATTAGAGGTCAGGAAGTGAATCTGGCCCGCTACCCCTGAGGGCTGCAGCCACTGCAGGACCACAAAATCTAAGTGCTTAGCTCCTTGATTTTGAAATGTTTTGTCAAAATTTGGTGACATTTTATTGGTTCTTGATAAAAATTGATCAAGTCATACCATTCAGTCTTGTTTATCTCGTTCACCAGTGTTATGCAAGATAGTTGGGATTGTTTGAACTTTAATCACTGAAAGTTTAGATATTGATTAAGTTTATTTTAAAAGAACTATAAATGATTTAGATATGAAATTGCAAAGATCTCATTTTCTGTCCTTGGTGGTTTTACAGTAATACACGTTTCCGTCTACTGGAACATATTTTTGATGATTCTTCGTCTATAGCCCTTAATCTTATTTCTGTATATAACCATGACAATGGTTCAACTCAGGCTCAGCTCATAAAAAAGAAAACAGACACTACTTTCAATTTTCTTTGTCTACACAATAACCACTACTACAACAGCTGATTGTTAACTGTGTCTTCATGTAGATTGAAAGTTTTACTGTTGGGCGTCAACCAGAGGGTTCCAAGATTTCTTTACGGGATTTTTTTTCCACCCTTGCCACTCTCCATATGGACTATTTTCTGCTGAACGGAGAGTGGATGCATTTTCAAGTTGAATCTGGAAGATTGCTATTATGTCTACTTATGTGTGTAAAGATATTGGCTTCAAAGACATTTGTTTAATTAACAAACTTCTTCTATTTAACTTAGAGGTTCTGTGTAATCAAGTAAACTACTTGGATTTGAAATTAATGTTCACAACTAAATTGTGTCAGTTTCTCACATAAAATGTCAGGCAAGAAGAAATTGAAAGCCTCTTTAACAGTAAAAGTTGTTTCTTTTAACCTGATGTGGACTCAAAACAAGATGGTGTTTGGATCATTGGTTTTATTCTGTTGTGTATAAGACTCAGCGGAGAGATACATGTCACCTCCCAGTCACGGAGGCGGTTGTTTGTTTCTTTGATTTAAAAAGTACTTCTACCAATGGGTTGTATATTCTTATCTGGTCATTAAGCTTTCCCAGAATTTTAAACTTTTAAAAAGATAAGAACAGAAATATAAACTGAATTTGCACAGCAGAAGACCCCTCTGGGAAGTTCACATTTGGAAATTAGGAAGATGACGTCAAGAAGGCATCAGAGAGTGATTCCAGACAATGTTCCCCAGCTGCAGATAAATATCTGGTGCGCAGGACTCTCCTTTTGTTGTGGCCAGAGTCTCTTTGTGCTGCCTTTTACATCAGTGATGAGGTCAAGTGGGTGTGAAACGGGGCTTAAAGCACTAAAATTACGTCATATACAGTAGGAAGTTCATTTGAAACCAGACTTTGATGCCGGTGGACAGAAAGAGATAGAAGACAATCAGGCTTCATTTATCTATCTTTTGGATTCAGATGACACATGATATCGTTTTCTGAAACATTTATGGTTCATGTTGATGTTCCTCATGATGTTATGAGTAAACAAATCTGATAGTAACTTTGCAGGCAGAGTGTCTAAGAAGCAATACATGGTACATTAAGATACATTGAAGATAGATCAGCATTGATATTGTGTTGCTCCTCTAATGTCAGAACTGTCTGTTATGTATATTTTAGTTTTCTCAACTTTTTATTCCTTCTTATTTTTTTCTGTTAATCTGAAGATAAGACTTCTAGTGATTTAAAACAGAATTTTTTACTGTACTTTGGTCAAATTTCTTATTCTTTGAGAATACAGCTATGTGTGTAGAGAGGACATTGTCATCAGCACGATTGAGTTTTTTGTACACATTCATGTCCTTTTTAATGTTTTTTTCTTTCTTTTACAGATTACAAAAGATGCGCAAGATTGCTAACACGATTAGCGATGAGTCCACTCTGCATGCAATCCTAAAAAATGCATGTAAGTGTTTTTCTGTTCTTAAGGTGTGTACAGTCCTTACACAATAACTGAATCTTTGTTTACACCCATAACATGAAAGAGTCACTCAGGACAAATATTTTTGTTACAAGTGATTGGATCAGTACTCCTAAGGTTGAATGTAAACATTTTCTATTTGTGTTTATATTTGTGACAATATGCCTGATTTGTTGATACTGGATAAAACTTAAATTCATTTAACCAGAAACACACGCTGTGTGTTATTTGTTATCTGAAGATTGTTGTGGGATACCTTGGTGTATTCATCTGTCAAATAGATTCTCTCAGGCTTTAATCTGAACTAAATGTTTTATTTTGTTGGTTTGGTTTGGCTGGTTGGCAGAGCACACAAATTTATTTCATTACTATTAGGACGTCATTTCAAAGCATTCAACCACTATTGTTTGGTAAACATAGTGATAATGTCTGTGAATTATAGATCCAGTGGTTTGACTCATCTTTACTCGAGAACACAGAAAGAGTAGAACACACACAAGCAGCAAGGGCCCATGTTCCAACACATTGCAAAACTTTCATTTTTTAGCCTCTTGAGTGAATATTAGGTCAAATACTTCTCTCAAAATGTATTTGATGTAGGTGGGGGAGGAAACCAAGAGCGAGAGAGCGTGGGGAGTAATACACTGCCATGGGCCAAAAGTCAGAATCGAAAAAAAGCTTGTTGTTGTCAAATGATAAGTCCGACTGTAGCCAGTAGACAATGACATGGAGTCTGCTCAGTAATTTTGAATCTGCTTCTTTCAGTTCAGGTGCTGATCCACAGTGTTGGAAATAATGGCGTTGAAACTACCGGTGCTACTAATATTGAAAGTGTTTTCCACTGATAACAGTAATCTTATTAATTACTATTTCTTACCCTACAATGCTGTTACTGTTATGCACAGGGAAATGTGATGCATCATTATGGACTGATATTTACAAGCTGTAATCTGACCTGGCTCACTCAGCCAGGCTCAGGATAAAATGAGTTTTCTCTTCTCTATGATAGTCCCTATTTGGCGAGGGGAGAGGGGTGACAGACACATAAGTGGTGATGATGATGATTGGCTAAAGGTAGAGTGCAATTTCATGGTACGCCAATCAAAGCTAAAGTTCAGGTGGGAAGGTGGATGTTGTTACAAACTGCAATCAGCCACACAAGTGTGAATCCATAGAGATCTTTTGAGTTAAAACCAGAATTTTCGGGGTAGAAGTACAGGCACCCCTTTAACATCACCGATGTAATAGAACGTGCCTATAAGGTAGACATTATGTCCCACAGCGAAACCCAATGAGAAGTCTGAATTCTTCATATATTTGAAGGTTTTTTGAAAAAGTAACTGTATAATAAATCTTACAATTAATTACTTTAAAGAGATTTGACCAACACTGCTAGGATGTATTTAAAAGTCATAACTTCTGACATAACAGTGTGATGTTCCCACTGAATCCCATGTATCCGAACAACTTTGTAATCATGTAAATAGTGTTCACTTATCCAGCAATTCAGGTCAAGATGTTAAAGACTTTAGAGAAAACTAAAGCGATCTAAAGTGATCCCCACCTTTTCCAACACAGGGCCCTCTTCTATTAAATCCATTAATATGGAGGCCATATGGTGTTTTCTCAAAACATTTTTGTTAATCGAAGATTGAACAGGAAGGACTGACAACAAAGATTCTTTACTTTTTTTTTTTTTTTTTTTTTTTAAATCCAGGGGTTTGGCCATGCAATCTCCTTTTTTTATCTTGAAGTGATGGTACAGTTTACATGACATCAAGGCTTCATTTGAGCACATGAAGCACAGACGTAACCGTTCAGCATTTGTGCCTGTCCAAAAAAATCCCTATGCTTAGTTCCTAAGTTTCTCCAACCTCTTCTTTTTTGTTTGACTGGAGGCAAATCACCTGTCGATTCACCATTAGTCTGTAGTGCATTTTCTACACTGTTGCTCATAGACTTTTGAAACTCTTGTCTGTCCTGGAATCACCGATTTTGGCTTAACGGGTTGTGAGACTGGGAGCAGCATTAATTACATCAGAAATGTCCATTAGCATGAAATCACTCTGTATGCTAAGCTAACCTCTGACACACAAAAATGGCCGTTCCGATGTCATAGGCTGATTGAGACTGTCAGTAGTTTAATTGAGAACAAAGCCATCTCTTTGTTAAAGTGATCTTGGATGACAGCAGATCTGATGAGTTAGTTCAACTCCTCAAGTGGCCGTTTCAGTTCATTTGAGTTTTTCGTGGTATAGTACTTCTGCTGATGAGCAAACTGAGGCGACTGACACATTCTCAGGTATTCAGTTTCTTAAGTGAATCAGATAAGATTCTGTCGTCACAGTTCTGAGAAACAGGCCAAAGGTATATCACAACCTGAGAGCTTTTTGAGGGGCAATTAAGTGATTCATAATTCCTGATCATTTCTGAATGAGCTCAGTCTGAACAATCGAGGAAAACCAGCGACGGTCAGTCAGTAATGACCCTCATTAGTAGCTGACGACACAGCTTCCTCAGAAAAGACCCAGATGTCAGGACATGTCTTTGCCAATACTGGGTGGTAGAATCTGAATTTGAATAGAAGCTTTTTAAACTCCACAGGATAAATAAGTTAAACACTAATATATTGTTTTTATTCCATTTCAGGTCCCAAAGAATGAAAGAGGGATCAGGAAGTGCCTTCAAATCCACAGCAGTCAAATGAATATTGTTGTGTCCATAGTATTTTTATTTCTTGTCATTCCTGAAAATGCCAATAGAAATTGTTGGTTTGTTGTTAAATGGTTTGTTTTTTTTATTTCTGTGTATCTGTATGTACCATGTATTTTTATGAAAAACATTAATTTAATATTAAAAACACCTATTTATTGAAAGGTTATGTATATAATTTCACAATCATTCAATTCCAGATTATTTTGGTTATAAAAGTTGCATCTAACTGAGAGAAAACTTTTTTATTTGTACTATTAATATTATTTTGTTCTAAAACAATTCCTCTCCCACTATGAGTCTGAATGATTTGTCATGTTTTGTCATGTCTTCATTAGATTTTATTTGGCACTTGAGTGATTGCTGACAATGAGATCAAATAAAATGACCACAGTGGTGATGATGCACTGCAGAAATGAACAATAAAGAATATTGAAGCACAGCATATTTTTCTATTATTGGAGACAAGGTGAAAGAGGAAAAGAAGGAAGAAGATTCAGGGTTGGACCAGAACTTTAGGAACAGAGTGTGACTGAAAAACAAGCTCAGGAGAGGAAACTGTGTATGAAGGTGTTTGAGGTGAAGCTTGGATGCTTTTGGCCTCTCCTTGGCATCCGTTTAAAGTGCAAAAACCAACACTGAACTAAGCTGGATACTATCACCAGTATCACACTGAATAGATTTGTTTCCCTTCAGAAAGTGAAGATCCTTGCACGATCATTGGCAGATTTTCTTGTTTGTGTCGCTGGTAATCACACAACCAATCATAACTGCCTGATATCTTGAACCCTTGGACTCAAATAATGTTGAGCAATTCAAGCTCAACTGAGCCAGATATATTTTATATAAGAGAGGCAAAAATCTCTCCAAGTATCCACATGTGCATGGCTGTTTTTTTAGTTTCCTGGAAAGATAATTGAATTTTGAGGCAATATTCTGATATGACTGGATAATCCTTATTTAATTAATTCTTGAAAAGCAAGCATTTGCCTATCAGAAGGCTTGGAAAATTGCAAGTTGACAAATGCAGTTTAGGACACAAACTGGTTCCCGACCCGTGTAATCCAATTAATGAAGTGTGCCTGGCATTACAGCCCTGGAGCTGTGACCAAGTTTCAGAGTCTAGTTGGCAAAATCGGACACAAAGAGGACGTGCACTCATCCCCTGTTCGACTCGTCGTTATGCTGGACAAAAGAAGTACGTATTTTCTTTGAGAGGAGTCTGCTTATTTGCCTGTATGGCTTTGTTTATGGAAAACAGTAAACATAATGTATGAGAACATGAGGAGATTGAAACAAGCAGAAACGTAATTCCCTTAGAATAACTTGTAATATAAGACAAATGCACCAGAGCTTCCTTTAGACTTAACTTTTCTAATCGTTGTGTATTTCTGCTGGAGATTTAAATTACCTACCCTTACAGTAACTCAGTGCTGTAAATTCCTAACGAAATAAACAGGATCAAACATTCTCCTTCCTGTCATGGTGTATCATCGTGTAGTGTAGATACGCGCCTGGGGAGGAGTTACAGTGATTGTCTGCTGTTTTTATTGGGGTAGTGAAATAAATATTGAGCCAGGCACACATAGGGATGCTGATAGACAGAGTTCTGAAGAAAACAAACGCTAAGCCAAAGATTACAACAGCTCAGTTCTCACGCCAGCGTGTCTCTTTGGATTTTGCTGGAACAGTTTATTAAGATAGATCATGCATTATTCAACAAAGTTTTTCCTGTTGTGGGATCATAACAGAAGCTGGTAGTTCAAAAGGTTGTGGGCTGAAAGTGCATTGAAAGACTGTTTCTCTTGGAGATGTTTAAATCAAGCCAAGTTTATTTCCAATCAGGGTTATCTCAATCAGTGCAACATGTTTCCTATTTCATAACTTGTTCTGCGTGGTCCTTAAATGGATGTATGCAACTCTGTCATAAATCAAAGCTTCCTCACAAACAGAAGAGCCCAAAAAGAAATTAATGCTTCCAAAGATTGGCAAAATCAAGAGCTTCCTCTCTGGTAAATTATAAAATGATTACTTTGGACAATTAATGGCAAAGAGTGATGTTTTCTGCCCCAGCTATAAAAGGATTAGGCTGCTAAAAATAAAGCTTGCACCTCTTGGGGACGCACTGGGGATCCCTTCCCCTCCGGGTGGGCAAGGCGGGGGACACCGGATCCTGATCTGAGGAGGATATCACTTATCTGGAGACAAACAGCACAGATTAGGAGAGGAGACAGAAGATGCACTGGGGACAGCATGTGGGAGGGCTCTAACACAATTACACACAAGCACCAAATCCTTCCTGATACCTTTGAGAAATGTTGCCGCAATAAATAGTAAATAGAGACCAAAGCCGGGCCAAGTCCTTCCTGTCAGGGTGCACTCTGCTGCACCACGGAAAAGAAACACCTCAATGTTTTAGCTTTGGGTTGGTTGCCTGCAATGCACTGTTGTCTCTTTGAGAAACACAGACTATCAGCTGTGGTTTGAACCATTAGCAAAGTCTTCTTCAACTCTGGAGTGATACCAGCTCAATGAGTGAATAATGTGGCCCCTTTCCTGTCTTAAACAGAACATATTTATTTTATCTCATTAGCCCTTTGGCATCGATCAGAATGATTCAAGTCTTACCTATTCAGGGAAAAATCATGAGTAGCATATAACCTAAAAACCTAAACATGGCTCCTTTGACGTATATCAAACTCCCCCCCATCTGCAGAAAAAAAATTAATAGCAAAAGTGAACATTTTAATCCAATTTCTTGGACCCTAAGGCCCCCAACAAGAAAACCACCTTATTTATAGTGACTGCAGTAGCCTTGATGGCTGTAAAAAGCTCACTGGTTCTCCCTCTGTCTCATGATTAATTCATAGCTCTTCTTATGTCTTTTGTGGGATGCACAGAACTCTATGAGTCACCAATATTATACATTTAAATAACACAGCCTCCAATAGGAATTTGGCAGTTTTTGTTATATACCTTTTAAAAAATGTCAATAAGGTGCATATCTATTTATTTACATCATACAGAATTGTTCTTCAGTGTTTCTAATGCAAAAACATCCCAAGTCTTTGAGTTTGATAGTCAAAGACAGATTCAGCAGAATAAAGCAGCCTCCATCCTTTTTTGTGTTTCATCAAGGAGACTTGTGTTTTGACCCTAATGTTGCACTTTAAGATTTTAAATGGACTCAGGTCCATGTTGAATGTGAAAATTTGATGGGAAATGAGTTGCTGCAGCTCTGTCTTTGTGCCAGCTGTGCATCTTTGATCCTGCATGCTGGAGGTGTTGGCAGAGGTCTCCCTGCCACCCCCTCTGCATGCCCCACACTGTGTGCTCTCTGACGCTGCCATGGCTAATACCAAACGCATTGATTAACTGCTAGGCATCGTTCAGCTTGATTGCTCTTTTTTTAACCTGATATGAGACATAGTTACAAGTTCATTTAGACTCAGCTTTGAGTTTGTCTACTTATTTGAAATAACAAACAAAGCTAGACGCATAGTGATTACGTGAAAGAGCCAATAACAGACTTGCTCAAAAATAAACATCTTCTTGACTCACACAAGCTGAAACGCATCAACCATGAATCTAGTGACTGTTCAAAAAGAAAAATTGTTAGTTTGTGCCGCATTTCTTTATTTTCACGCTTGATAAACTCAATTTTGGTTTTGAAATCTGAGTTGTTGTTTTATTTCCAAAGCCCTAGGTAGAAAATACTCAATTACAGATTGCAGTTTTCATTTTTTGTTCTAGATTTGAAGACAATCAAAAATGAAATTTCTCCAGGCCAATAATAGAGTGTTTGGTCTGTTGGAAACCTTCTGCTTACACTTTATTTGATCTTTTTACAGCATAACAGGACAATGAATGTTGCACATTTTTCAGTGCTGAAATGCATTGACTGATAAAAACATAATTCTATGTTTACATTTGTAGTAAAAAAAAAAAAAGTTAAAAAAACCCTGACAATTTAAGGTAAAATATGGATGATAATCTTTTCTTTTATATGAGTCAAAGGCCACTGTGGTGTATCTTGTATCTTACAATAAAATATCATCACTTTCCCTCCAGTAATATTCATCGTAAGAAATTATCTCTTAATCTTAAAAAAGGCATTTTTATCCTCTTAAATGTCAGTTTGTGAACAAAGCACTGATGGCTGGCATAAGAGATGAAATAATGATTTAAAAAATAGTCATGTGAAAAATCACAGAATAGGCTCTGTGTCATTCCAGTTGATTGATGCATCCAACCACCTGAAAAATAAAGCAACAACAGTGAGCTTGAGTCAATTTTAACTAAATGAGGAACAAGTTCAAAGACCTTTAACAACTCAAAAGCTCTTGTAAGAGCACTTGAACAATGTTCAACTCCTTAAAAATACATTTTGGATAGTTGGATAGATAGACAATCAGGATATACAGACATTACTGTGACTCTGAACACGTGTCTGAGATTCATCCAGTAAAATATCCTTACCTTGTCCGAATACAGAGCTCCAGCGGTGGTATAAGGTCAGTGTCTTCTTCTTGGCTGCTCTGGACCAGTTTACCTAAAGCTTGAAAAAACAAACAGATGTTTTATTTCCCTTGTTCGGGCATATTGGGAATAAATGCAGAAGCAAAATTAATGATTCTTGCATAAAGATCTGCATGAGAGGAAGATCTTTTATCTGAAGGTTCTTTCACTTGGATGAAGTGATAATAAGAGCTTTAACAAGAAAAGCTGAGAAAAATAAGGTGCTGAGAACTGAGACTAAGGGACAATGTCACATACACACAGTGAGGCGGATCTCTTCGTTTTGATTGGCCAGGCCGTCATAATAGTAGAGGTCAAACTCCAGACCTTGGTCCTGATAGGTCAACAGCTCCCTCTGGAGACCAAACAGCACACTGAAGTGGCTTTCACTGCACACCACCCAGATGGGGAAATAGGGAGTCTTCATGTTCGCACCAACCTTCAGTGGAAGCAAAATAAAAATCAGCAGAGCCAAGAGGAGAAGTTAAAATTGGGACTGACACTAAAGCAACAGAATAAATTCAGCAACCATTATTATTCTAATATTTTTATAAAGGTGGAAACAAACTTCAATCTTAATAAGATGTTAATTTAGTCAGATTTGCCTTTTGTTTGACAGCTCATGGTGTGGAGAGACAGAAAAGATGGTAAATGAAGTGCAAAAAAGGGCCTGAGTAAACTAAATTTCTGGCAAATGAAAAAGGAGTTCTGCCTTCATTTTCAGTACTCTGATCAGTACTGTGACCTCAGTCAGTGCAGCTCTTTAGGGGCCGTGGTCTGTATGTTTGTTTACATGTCTCCTCGTTCAATAGTGACATTTTTTTTGTTTGTTGGCATAACTCAACAATGCTGGGCACAACGTGGCTACCAAACAAAGTTTGAACATGTTTGCAGGAATAGAAAACGCAAGATTGAGCTTAAAAATCAAAGTTCTTTTTTGGTAGCAGAAATCATGTTTCAGAAGTGACACTCCTTAAAACCACACACTGATTTTCAGACTTTGGAAGGCATGTGCTCGATAATGCTTTAAACCAACTCCTCACCATGTGGCCATGGAAGGACAGGAAGTTTATGTTTCATCTTGAAGAAATTTCTGAACTTTGATTAAACCAGGCCCTGCCTACAGACCAAAACTCTTTGCATTTTGGTAATGTCATGAACTTTAAAAATGAACTACAAAATAAATAAATGAGATTTTACCAAGGCCAGGAAACATGCAGTTGAGTAAACTTCCTGTGGACGTCAGTAAAAGCGACAATGCAACAGGGAAAACATAATTAATCTGATTTTGACAAAATTTTGTCTGAAACACCACAAGCAAATCTGATACTGCACCAAAAACTACGCTCAAATGCAAACACACTGAGAAAGAAAAATATATAGACATCTTAATGACAGCATGCAGAGACTGGCCCTGTGGAGGCAGAACATGGAGAGTGATTCACCAAGATCGGAAAGAAATTCTGGGGGTCTAATTGAGTTAACAATGATGTAAAATCCAGAATGTTGGCTCAATATACACAGAGATGACGTCAGGTTACACTGAAGTAATACTGTATAAACTCAAACTGTTTGACAAATGAGACCATAAGCAGGAAAACATCCAGGAAATGACAAATTTACAGTTAAAACAATACAAAAAGTGATAGGAAAAGGAGACCTGGCAGGACGCAGCAGTGATGTACAATCACTCAGTTACAGATTTAAAGTGGCTTTGTTTTTTTTACAGGAAGGCATCACACAGACACCACTGAGCAAAATAATATGCTTTATAATTCATGCTTGAAAGCAAAATGTGGAGTCTCTGATTTAAACATGTGATACAAAGACCTTCAATTTAGAGTCAATTTCTAATGTTTGAGGTCTTCAGCTGAGGCGAGAAATGAAAAAAAGAACTACAGTTGGTTAAAAGTAGAGAAAAAAGGTATGATTTATAGTGTCTAGAAGATTAGTGGAGACAGAAGGCAGTGTGTTGCTCTCTAAGCAGAAACAGAAACAGAGGTGGCAGGGTTAAAAACTTGCTCTTGCCTCTACAAACTGTTCAAATTTATGTAAAACCATCTCTCTTTTCCCTTTAGGCAACAGACAAATTAAAACAGATGAATAAATAAATGAATAAAAAAATGAAATGCCTTTAAAAATGTGTGATTCATTAAGGGGAAATTTGGATATTTGTAGGAGGAAACACTAACTCCCACAATACCATTACAAAGGTGACATCTGCCTGTTGATTACAGGCAACACGCCTGATGAAGTGTTGTATTTTTCACTTGAACTGGACAGAGATCTGGTTTCCCTGTCACTCACCTTACAGATGTTATAATTTTCAAACAAAGACAGCAGGCCAACATCACAGCGGTTTTTTATCCCTTTGAGTAGAGTTATGTTGCTGTTGCCAGAGTCCAACTCCATGTCATTGTCGAAGACGTTGGAAACAGCTCTGCCACAGAGCAACAGGTTGACCAGCTCCTGAAAACCATATATCAAAAACAGTAACAATATTGTTTAATCAGCCATGATACATGAGTAAGGAATGTAAACAGTAAGAGGTATGATTCATCCGTGTCACTCACCTTTCTCCCTCTTGCATGCTATTATTAAGGGCATTTAGCCTGTAAGTGCTAATTCAACCAGATTTATGCCTCCTTGACTCCTTTTTGACCAACCATGCCACTGCTAAGGCCACCTGATAAGGGAATTATTATTCTATCATATTTCCTTTACTTGAGAGCAGACATTATTTAAGGAACCATTTCAATCCTATCTTTGATATCAACTTTAACAGTTAAAAAAGGATTTTTAATCATTTTCATTAAACCATTTAACCAGATCACTGTTTATCATGTTCAGGGCCAATAACAGGTTTAGACAAACTCACAGTCACATCTGAAGTGGCAGTGCTGCCAACAGCTTTACCTTCATTGTTTACTGAAAGACAGTATTGAGTGTTTTACCTGAGTGCAGTAGCCATGGGCACCAATGAGTGTAGTGGTAGGAACATCCATGTCTTCCCTTACTCTGAAAAAAACATGGAGAAGTACATCAGAAATCATGTTGCACTTCAACTGACATTGAGTTACATAACTGATAAAGGCATGACATACTTATCAATGGATCGAGAAAGGACAGCAGAAATGATTAGCAGTATGCATCCTGTCCGCCCTGTCTCAAACTGTTGGAAAAAGAAACATTAAGGTTTGAAGGGTTACAAAATCCATGCAGTTTACAGTTATCATTAATTTAAGGAAGTTATCTTCGTAATGCACTTACCTGCTCTATATGCTGCTCTAGAAGGAGCTGGAGGTCCTTGAATTTGTCAGCTGTGAAACATGTTATCTAAAAAAAAGCGATTGTTAAAAGATAAAACTCAAGCTGTAGTGCAAGTCAAAGCAAAATCCCATATTAACATAACTAAAGAAAACATACGAAAAGTTTTCAAAGCAAAATCTTAATTTGGATGTGACAGTGATAATAGTGGTACACTGTCAATGGTTTGCTGTACAAATACAATTATATAATTTATGCAAAAAATAATGACAAAAATGTTTTATGTAATAGAATTTAGGAAAAATAAATCTGAACATGATAAAAGTGTCTCAGTTAATGTTGAGAATCTTTAAAATAAACAGTCAGCATCCATATGCAGCTTAATACAACTGAATATCATGAAGTCAACATGCCTTTAACCATTCAAATTTCTGCAGGTGTACACAATTGGACATCCATACCCTTTCTAGCACTCCCTCTGATCTGTAGCGTCCAGATGGGGTGAAATGATTTCTTCCAGAATCTCTGTTTGAGTAGTAATTGAGTTTAAGAACACACAAACTGTTAAACACAGTAGTCCACCTAAACCAGCTGGTTCACCGAGCATGAAGAAGATAAAACCATACACAACCAGGCTTATACCAAACACCAGACATTCACATGTATTTCCACAGATAGAAGTTTGAATTACATTGCAACTTTTGCTTGTTTTTCCTCACCGGCCCTCCACAGGATTTCAGCCACTGCTGAAACAAGACACGTTTTTCTGGTAGCATTGGAAGGTCTTAACCTCCTGAAAACAAAGTGGTGGTCAAGTGAAAAAACAAAGTCAACTAGGGTAATAATACAATTAAGTCCAAAATGCACAGGCCAGTATTTATAAGAGGCTACACATCACACTTTGATGTAAATGAATGTCTGTACAAAGGATTACAACAGGGCAACAGAGGTTTATAAAAGGGCAAAAGTCCTCAGCCATAGGAAAACTTACTGAAGATCTGCATCACTGAGTTTTATGTTTTCAAACAGCATTTTCTTCAGAACAAAGGCTTGGACTGATGCCAGGACTCCACAAGGGCCACCCTGAAAAATGAATACCATTAATAAAATACTGTAAATACATCACATGAGAGTCAGCTGAATGGCTTTATGGTTTTTTGGTAAAATAGTATAGGGAAGACAACCTTTTTCTGCACAATTCCATATCTCAGGTCGTGTGTTTCTGAGAATGTGAAACCCTGACTCCTCCACTCAACACTGAAACTATTTAAGCTGGAACCAAGAAGAATTGTTTTTAACTCCTGGAGAAAAACAAAATCAGAACCAAAAACAAAATCAAAGGTCACTACAAAAGCTCCTCCCAGCAATTCTTGATCAACAATTACATAAAGTGCAGACCATTGCAGTGTGCTGGTCCATGGGGCTGGCAGCAGGGCTGGGCTCTGTCGTGGTTCTCTGAAGTGCCACTCTGGACAGCTCCACCATGTTGTCGTCATCATCAATATCATCTGGAATTTTAAGAGCACATCAACAGCTTTAACACATGGCAACAGAGCACATGTAGACAATCAGTGCCATGTACTTTTCTATTACCATCACTTACCTAAAACCATTTCAGACAAGTCCAAATCAGCTGCAGTTGTCCTTACTCTAAGAAATTCATACATGTTAAAGAATCTGTTAAACACAGATTTCACTGAGTAAAGCTGTAAATATCACAGACATATAACTGCACTCACTTTTTTGTCTTCAGGATGCCTTGCCCCAATTTTTCAAACCCATCTCCTAAGACAGCTTGGTCAATTATAGGGAGGCCACACTCTGTGCTTTTCTGGTATGAGCCTGTCAATTCAAATCCAGCCCTGGAATTGCTGTTTTCTTCTTCTTTTCTGAGGACTGGCTTAGATACCTCTTGTCTTCGATTCTGCCTTTTGTTGTTTGATTCCTGAAAAGTAGAAAATCAGTTTTAATACAGAACATGGGAAATAGCAGGTTATCAGTATTTAATAGGTGCATCAGAAACTTGATACCTGAGGTGTACTAGCTATTGGACCAGCCATCATCCCACGTCTTATTCGATTATTTCTACTCCTCTGGATACTCTCAGCAGCAGAAGTCTTTTTTTCCAGGTCTTTTCTGATGATGCCCTCGTTTTCTGGGAGGCTAGAAAACAGAGGCTTAGTTTCTTTGTCTTCTGATTCATTAGTTGAAGTATGCCTTGCTGGTGCATCCATCTCATACAATGAGGATGCATATGTGGACTGGGACAGAAAAATGTCTTCTGTATCAGACCTATGAGAGAGAAAAGCAAAATATTAGTCACACAACACAACACAATTAATAAAAAACTTTAAATGGGAGGTACCTTAATTTGATTTGCTGGTCTCTTGTAAAAGCCGTTAAGGTCTCTTCTTGTTTTGTGCCATTTATCTCTGCTGGTGTTACTGCAGGAGATTCAGCAAGTGAAGGAACAGCTGGTGAAGACTGCTTGTGGTCACTTTCCTTGCTTGTAACTTTGTCATCCTTAAAGCCTCTGATGTGATGCTTTACAATTATTTCCAATAATGTCTTTAGAGGAGAATTCTGAAGCTGTAATGACAGAGAAGTAAAGTTTCAAGCTTTTTCACTGATGTCACTCGACTTTTCAGCTGCTCTTTCCGCTCAGTTTACCTTGTTCTTCCTATAGAGGCCCTCGATGTTGAGTATTTCCCTTAGGAGGGACCTGTTGTTGATGCTGGTCTCTGTGCGGGGATGCTCTTCATCCATACAGGCAATCGTCCTCTTCAGTCCCTGCGTAGGGTGAAGTTGTGCACCGTTACCTCTGATATCATGTGTCTAGTTTGCCTGAAAATACAGCTACATCTCTTACATTTGTTGTTCTAGTTGTTGGGGTTCAGAGTTGAGTCGCCGACATTAGTGACACGAATACATTTCGGCAGGCGATTAAAAACAATGCTTATTGCTGCAGCAGCTAATGCTAACCAGTTCATGATACGCGCTTCACATATGTTTCTCATTTCTCCACATTGGTTTAACTTCACTCACCTTTCGACTCAGATATTCCCTCACTAGTGATGAGGAAACGTCTTCAACAGAAACTGCCATGGCGGCGGGTTTATACCTGGCCTCTTTCTACATCCAGAAGTAGCTGCTTTGGTGTTCGCATTAGCGTACAGCTAATAGGTTAACAAGCCGTGATGGGGTTGTATGTTGTGCTTTTCTCTAAGAACAACTGTGCAGAAGTCAAAAGAGCCGACGACTCTTCAGAAAGCGTTCGTAAGTGCTGACATTTGACGAAACTGCAAGTCTCTTCTTCAGTGATGTTGTTCCGCTAGGCTCGTTTCCATGGTGATGTTAATACGGCGGACGATGATGTAAAACGGAAGCACTTTCCAGCCGGAAGTTTACTTTACTGTGCCCAGTGTAGTTACACGTGGTTTGTCCATAGACTATAAACAACTATAATCATGGGTTTGTCAGCCTCCTAAACCTATTGTTTTAACTTGTATGGTCTAAGTAGTTCGTAGATTAAATTATACAGCATAAGGTCGATGGTCACATATTACACACAGTGAGCTACTAAACATTAAGTGTCTATGGCCCTTTTCACATTCAAACGATTTGGCTGGTACATGTTACAGTGAAGTTTTCATTTGTGGAAATAACGTTTCAATGTATGTAAGACACCTTGAAATGCCATTTAAAGATATGTGTAAACACCATTTTCACACTTTACGAATATATCCCTACATGTCAAAAATATATTTCATGTCAAAAATTACATTTCAAATCGAAACTTTCACAAATTTCAAATATATAATTGACTTACAGATATCACTCAGTACTTTTTCACTATTATGAATAACTATTACAGATTTCTACAACTGAATTCAACTGAAAACAGATTACTAATGTAAATGTAATTTTCCATTCCCATTAACAGCAGTTTCAAATATGTCTATAGTCTACATAATTGATAAATGTATTTTTCAAAGCATATTTTAACCTTTATTACACTTGTTACATCATACACATAAGCCATCCATAGTGAGGAGCCATTCAGCCCAGGTAAATAAATTGAAACTCGGCCTCTTTTACCTTTACCCACGTATCCATGCACAAGTAATTTACTCTGACACCTCCTTGATCTGGTAAAGTTATTAATACTCATGATGACCAAGACTCAAAACACTGATAATACCTGGTAACTACTCCTTAAAAAGTAAGACAGATCAAGCAATATGCAATAGTTATTCATGTTCCCATAATAAAAGACACCACCTTATTTTATGAATTTTTATTAAAACATGGTCATTTATGATATATGACAAATAATCAAGCTAGTCTATGATTCATTATCAAACCATGAAACAGGGATCTACTGTCCAGCAAAACCGAAACATGAGAATTATATTGAGTTCAATAAAGAAAAAAAGGGGCTGACGATGAGAAAATAACTCTTTACATGCTGCTGAATAAAAAATACTAGAGAACAACCAAATTAATTGAACATAGATATAATTCCTTTAATCATTGTTGGTTTTCTATGCTCTTATCACAATTTCTTGTTTACTGTGGATTTGGGGTAAGTAAGGGCTGCCATGTTAACCTTTGACATATTTTAAACAAGTGTTGAATCACACAATAAAGCAAAGAGCATATTGAACCAGAATGTGATTCAAACTCAGCTTTTGATGCCTGAGTTGAGGTTCTAAATATGAGACAGCTTTGGTGTTTTGTCGTACCGTGTAATTCATCCACTGTCATCAGTACACACATACTTTGTACTTCTTTCATTTCAATGCCTCAAGCTAAGTTTTTTTCATATATGGACCATTAAGTGTGATATTTACAACACAGTACTATTATACTTAGATACTGCTGGTATATTAAATACTTCAAGGGCATCACAGCAAATGTGTTTTAAACAAGAACAAACAAGAATTGTGTCAAGTTTTGGCACAGGTATCGTCCTACTCTGACTGGGAGTGCAGCGTAACATTTAAACAATAAGTAAACAACATCTTTTTCAACATTTTTTTTGTTTGTGTGTTGTGTAACCCTCCCTTAGGAATGCCAGGCATACTGATATTTCTTCCCTCTGCTGTTTGACCATACCATGAGGGGCAACATTTTAGAAAAGGAGTGAGGGACAACAGGGAAAGTTTCCAGAGGATGGAAGGGCATCAGTAGTCATAAGCTGCAAAAGAGAGACAACAACAGTTACCCAGAGCGGCATCTTCACCAGGAAGAGGAGCATGCGATCCACTTCAAAGAGGTTGAAATCCATATGGCGGTATCATGCAGGCATGCAATCACACCAAGGTGGTCTTACTTTCTATTGTGAGGATACAGGTACTTGCTGCTGTGCCTCTGCTGTTCACAGCTTTGCACATATACTCTCCCTCATCCTCTGGGAAGGTCTCTGGCAGGTAGAGGCAGTATGTCTCTCCTCTCTCTATGTACTGATAGTCCTCACAGTCCTGGAGCATCTCTCCCTCAAACCACCAGGTCACCTCTGGCTTTGGCTCCCCCGTGATCTTAACAGTGAAGCGCACAGGCTCGGAGTCCACCACCGACTGATTCTTGAGGGGCTTTTTGAACCACGGGGCACCAGATCTAGCGTGATCCTCCTCATCTTCATATGCTGCTGAGCCATTGATGATGCTACCCTCTTCCTCCACGTCATCCTCCTTCTGCAAACAGAGGACATAAATTATGAAAAAAAATATTGCCAAGGGTCAAAGCAACATAAACCTGTTGTGCTGTCATACACAAATAATAAGCAGGCTTATGGGGTCATAAACATGGAGAATTTACTTTTTGAAGGGCAGCATCGATCTCTTGCTGTTCAAACTGCATCCTCTGCAGCTTCTGCTCCTCTATTCTCCTCCTCTCCTCCTCCTCTCTGGCTTTAGCCATCTGCTCAAATCGAGCTTTCATATCCACCTTCTGTTTGAAGGGTGTCTCTTCAACCTTCGCTTTTGTAGCTTCTACTTCGTCCTCCTGAAACATACATTGACATCAAAAACACTCCTCTTTGTAAATAAATGACTACAGGCAATACAAATCAAACTTCCAAGTTTTCTGTTATCCTGAACTTTCAAGGTCTTGTCTCACCTCCTGGAACCTTTCAGCTTCTCTTTCCTTAATCTCGTCATCAATGGCCTTCCGCCGTGCTCTCTCCATCTCGATCTTTTTCTGGATTTCTTCTTCAGTCAACTGCTTGATCTTCTCAAACTTGGACTTGAGGTTCTTGGCCTGGATGGAGCCAGTCCTCTTTAGCTTGGTCAATTCTTCATACTCTTTGTTGACAACATCTGAGCTTTCATTTACTATATCCTGTGAGACAGAATCCCAGTTATCATCATTAATGCAATAACATCATGTGATTGACAAAACAATTTTAGAAATTCTCTGAGGGTAGAATGTGATGGCCGTCATCTCTTTGGGACTCACCTCCCCCATCTCTTGCCTGAGTTGTTCAAATTCCTGTTTTTCCTGCTCCATTTTCTTCTTACGTTCCTCTGCCTTACTCCTCCTCTCGGCTTCTTCCTTCTCTTTCAGTAACTCTTCAAAGTTGATCTCCAGCTTTCTGGGGTGCAGGGCTTCTTGAGATGCAGTTTTTACTATACCTACATCCTCATCTTCTACCTATGCACATAAGTGAAGACAAAGGCAGGAAGCTTTATATTCTTTCCATGCTGTATTTAAAATTTAGAAAGTATTAGCTTTACTTTATAAAACTCTTTACAATACAGCACAACAGCACAAGCCTGTGTACTTACCCAGCATTAAATAAAGACATGCAAGCAGCAAAGACTAAACAGCAGCCGCTCCTATTGTTGTTCATTGCATATAGCAACAGCACAAAAGGAAAAATCCATCCTACATCACCCAGATTTCTATGCATTTAAAGTGAATATATTCGAAATAAAATGATGAACCAAAAATTTTTTCCTCTCATTTTTCTGACAGATATACTTTTGAAATAAAATTTCTTACTGTTTCATCTCCATATGCAGACTTTTCCTGATCCAGGCCAGGGCTCTTAAAAAAATAATTTGGACAAGGAAACAGCAATGCATGTGTACTAACAGAGCCAATCAGAATTATAGGGAAGACATGCACATCATGTTTCTCCTCCAGTTAGTGATGGAAATGATAAGACAAGGTGGGCATGATAGGTGTTATTCAAGTTGATTTTCTTTACAATGACATGCATATATAAATCTTTAATTTATGCAGTTGGAATTATAATAAAGACGTCTATAAACTGCATGCAGTGCTGAAATTTGTAAGTTTCTCTATTCCTTTACAAGCAGACTGAGCAGCTGAGCGGCAGAAAAGTGAGGTAAAACCTTTAGCTACAATAACAAGCATTTGCTTACATAGTGATGGTATATAAAACACATGCAGTGAGTAACCTTTTTGTCACATCTGTTGTTTGTTGCAACTTACCATGCTCTTGCGGGCCTCAGCAAAGAGTCTCTTTTCCTCCTCCAGTCTCCTCTTGGCCTCTTCCTCAGCCTTCTTTTGCTCTTCTTCTCTTCTCTGGCGTTCCAGATCCTCAAAACTGGCACATATCTTTCCAGGTTTACTGCCCTCCAGGTTGAGTAAGGCTAACAGCACCTCATCATCCTCATCTACAAGCTGTGGAGCAATGCCGGTAGGTAAGTCAGAAAGTCATCATTGTTAAAATTTGCCACAGAAATTACAATAGTTCAATCCACAAAATAAACCTACTGTAAAATACTTTAAGTGTCATTTCTACACTGCTTCTTGGTTTGAATGATTGAAAAAAAAAAAAGTTTATAATTCTAGGATGTTAAGGAGATCTGGCTCAAATATTTTTCTGCATTTAGACAGAGACTGAAAAATAGATTTATTTCCTATTTTGATTCAGTTAAACAAATCTGCTCTACCCTTAACAGCTACCATGCATTTGTGCTTTTTTTTCTCTAAAGCTTTCAAGAACATACTGTATTGGATTTTAAATGTCCTTTACGGACGTTTCAAACTGTATAAACTGAATACCGACCATGCTCTTCCTGGCTTCAGCAAAAGCTCTTCTCTCCTCTTCCATCCGCCTCTTTGCCTCCTCCTCTGCCTTCTTGCGTACTTCTTCAACCCTTTGCCTTTCTAGCTCTTCAAAGCTCAGCCTCAGTCTCCCAGGTCGGATCTCCTCCTTGTCTTCTTGAGGTGCCTTTGTGTCCTCCTCATCTTCATCCTGAGAGCATTAAAAAAACATTCCCAGTGATAATGGACAACAACATTTGCAGGATTTAAAATTCCAAGGCTCTGCCATTGAAACAGTACTTGATTGAAATAATCAATCTTGTCTTTGGTCTAAGAAAGTTAAAACATACATGATATTTGCTGACATTTCTACTTGCAAGTCTCTGGATACTTGGACCATGGTGCTAGCAAATGCTACAGTGTCTTTAAGTAGTAAAAACTCTCTCTGCTGGGTCAAAGTACCATTTCCAGCCTGGCCTCCTCAAAAGCTTTCTTCTCATCCAGCAGGCGGCGTTTAGCTTCTTCCTCGGCCTTCTTCTTTCTCAGATCCTGCCTTTCCTTCTCCAGCTCCTCAAATGTCATCTTTAGCTTTCCAGGGGTCACCTGTATCTTTTCTGTTGGCTTCTCTTCTTCATCCTTTTAACAAACAAGATACATTATATAGTAATTGTTAGTGGACATAACATTGTTCACAATTAAGCCAAATGGTAACAGGACTGTTTTCTCTTTCCACCTGTTCGATTACTGAGCGTCTCTTGGCTTCCCTGAAGGAGCGCTTGTTTTCGTCATATCGTCTCTTCTTCTCCTCCTCAGCCTTCTTCTTCTCCTCCTCCTCTCGGTTCTTCTCCATATCTTCAAAGTTCATCTTGATTCTGCCCGGAGGCCGTGAGGACTTTGCTGGAACCACTCGTACAAGGATGGTATCATCTCCTTCCTAAAACATAAAAAGATAATTTGTCATGATAAAAGACTTTTGAGAATAACTATGGCGCAGTAAAAAAGACTCTATTTTTTCATTGCATCAAAAATGAAATTAACACACACATCTGTCATTGGTACTCCTCACATTTTAAAACAGGATAATTACTTTTCTCACATACATTTTCAAAAACGTATTGATTACTGTGCTACACTGCATACAAACAGTTTTAAATGGATCCAGAGAAAACCTTTGTCCTTGGAATAGCTATTAGTGCATATCACATAAGACAGATGCAACACAACAATAACACGATCGTAGAAAAGTTGAGGTGTATCAAGGAACAACAGACAATAGAAATAAATTTAACTGTGTAAAGTGATGAGATTTAATTTTGTTTTGCATACCTTGATGCTAGAAGTTAAAAAATTTAAAAATTTTCTTTCCACCTTTCCAGTCTTTTTGTCAGTTGCTTTACTTTTACTTGAAAACAGATTTTAGCCCCTATGGAGTCAACAATAATTTTGCCCCCCTTTTTTTTTACCACACTGCAGCTGTTTTGTATGTTGTGATATTCTCCTAGGAGCTGAACAGTTGGCCATCCAGTAACTTTTTTCTACAAAAGTGAAGGGAATAAGAGTATTTGTAAATGTAAGAGGTGACTCTGTTGGCCTAATATCACCATTTGCAGTAGGTCAGAGTATAAGTGTCAGACTGAGATAGCTGTGTCTTATTTGGTCTCTGTAAGGAGGTCTGGAGCTAATTTAGTCACTGTGAGGTGTGGGAAACAGTTGCCAGTCATATGCTGTCTACACCTGGCAGCACTGGACGTGTGCTGCTCCAGTTGTTTCAAGAACAAGAGCAGGAACACTGCAGACCTTAGACAGTGCTACAACCTAACTCAACATGTCACTGACTTTATGACTGACCCAATAAATATGACCAAAACACTGTGATGCAGAGTGTTTGCCATCAGTGACTCATAGTGGTTCAGATGATGCTCCCTTGAAAATCACCTTTTTTCCTGCATTTCTGCAACAGCAGGACCTCAGTTAACTTAAGAGAGGAGCTGAATTTGTGGAGTGAAAACCTAATAGTACTAAATAAAATCTTGTTTTCATTATCTTCTGTAAGCTCATTTAGAAATGTGAGAAGCCCTGAGAGCAATTCCCCTAAAACTGTATAACTCTTTGTAGAGATTACACTCCTACAAAGAACTGAGTGGTATAAAAAAATGTCTTAAGATGAAAAAGATTTAATTTAAAAAGGCACATTAAATTACAATCAGTGCTGCAAGTGAAGTGTGCAGAATTTCCTGTCTCTCCAAATTAAGACAGCAAGTCATAAGTTTGGTCGTATGAGATCAGATTGAGAAAAAAGTAGAAGGCAATTGCCTATAATTTACCTCTTGCTGAGTAATATTTCCATAATTAGTTCAAAGAGCTGCATCCTCTGGCTATATTAAAAACCCCAAAATTCATTTCATGATGTTGGTTTTTTTCTCTTCACTGTGCTCTTATTTTGAAATTACACTTTACACTGAATAACTTTACAGACAATCTGCACTCCTCGAAGTTTAGAAGAATATACAGTATGTGACCCATTTAGCATGAGTTTGCACACTGGTTATGTATACAATTCTCCAGTATCCAGCCTCTACCAACTGCTTGGATCTCAAATGCCACCTAAAATAACTTATCCAAGTGGCAGCTGAGGATTACCTGAATCATTACAGACATGAGTGAGCCACTCTTATCAGGAGGGCAGCACTGAAGCATCTAGACAAGCTGTCCCACTTTCTGGTGAGACATTGTTTAAGGAGTTCAGCGCAGGTTTACTTACCTCAGCTGCTTTCTGCGCCAACTCTTTCTTTATTTTAGCCTTTTCCAAATGGTCCTGGGCTTCCCTCTTCTTCCTCTCCCCTTCCATCCTTTTTCGCTCCTCTTCTTGTCTTTGTTTCTCCATTTCTGCAAACTTCCCTTTCACACTACCTGAAGATTTGACGGATCAAAGCAAAAGCATTTACCCTCTGCTTCTTCACGGATCTCTTATCCAACATGCATTTCTTCCTCCCTTGCAGCTCTATGTGCATCTCACCTGTGATTTTAGGGACGTAGGATTTTTCCACCTTTGCTGGCTTCACCTCTTCCTCCTCATCGCTGGAAGCAAGCAGTTCTTTTATCTGTGTCAGATCAAATGGAGAGCCGTGGTGAGGTTACGGTTTAGCTGGGATCATCTCTTTTGCCACTCAGGCACCATGCTGGTCCCAGCGAGAACATGGACCTAATCCCTGCTAATAGCCAGGTCATGTGGCCTACAGGCTGGACTCTGATTGGGCCAGGGTATTGTTGCACAGCAAGGAGATGAGTGCAGGTGTCCAAGCCTTGCCAGCTATGGCACGGCTATGCACAGGACGGTTGTTCTGTCTGAGTATCAATGATAATCCACTCACAAAACACCGTATCAACTCTGTTTATTTCACCACAGTCAGTCTTCAACACAAACTGACTTAATCTCTTGATCTCACAAAAATACTTACACCAGTATCAATTACATATGTTCTCTTATAAGCTGTTTCTTCTGGCCAATGCCTAAAATCAATTCATTCTACTTAAATAGCTTTCCTGTTTTGGGAAAAATAAAATTATCTTGCATTTTATTTCATATAACATCTTCAGCTGACCATCCTTTTTATGTTGATGAATCTGAACCATACATAAAATAAGGCTATTCCTTCCAGAAAATTCTATACTACTGGGAAAGAAGTACTGGTTCACATTGTTATCTTTGAATTTACTACACTGTTGCCATATGGTGCCTCCATTACCAATAATTTAGCTCACCAATGGTGTTAAATGCTACATTCATGTGCTCCTCAGATGGGCATGGTCTAAATCTAGAAGTCATTCATCTGACCCTGTTGGGTTCAATGTTATCAGACTATTAAATGATGTGGGATCTGGTAACTACTGACATGTTGCCTTAGCTAACCAACTGAAATGTTTTTGACATTGTTTCTATGCTCATAAATAACTTCTCTAACAAGTCTAGGTCATTCTAAATGGACATCTCATAATGGTTATACTATAATACAAATTATAGAAACTCAAGCAAAAAATTCTTGCCTGAATTTCAAAGATGATTTTCCAACTTGAACAGGCATCACATACATTTTTCAACCTGGAAACTTGTTTTGTGGTGTGTCTGACACTACATGAATGCAGCAAGTCCTTTTTTTTTCATACATTCTCTGTCCCCAAAATCTATAATCTTAAATATTACAATTTTGATCAGCATTTTACTTTGTGCAAACCAACCTTTTGATGTACCTGACTGAATTGTTTAGAACTTGTTTATGGAAATATGTCTCACCCTATTGTAGCTGCATATTTCATTAAGTATACAAATAAAACAAAGCGAGTTGAACAATGCTTGGTAATACGTGTTGAGAATTTTTGACAAG
This sequence comes from Thalassoma bifasciatum, assembly GCA_008086565.1. Taxonomy (NCBI): domain Eukaryota; kingdom Metazoa; phylum Chordata; class Actinopteri; order Labriformes; family Labridae; genus Thalassoma; species Thalassoma bifasciatum. The sequence goes on along the minus strand of RPOG01000303.1, from coordinate 160,456 downwards.
CTAATATGAGAGTTCAGTCTTTCATTGTTCCCTACACACAGTCATTTTGTTTAAGTTGCAATCTTTTTCAAAAGCCAATTTAGTATTATATTGTTAAATATTGCTTAAGAATGTCATAATTAGTTGGTTAATTTTATAACATCCTGTGTAGTGTATAGAGGACTGTGAATTCTCACTCAAACCTTGTCTCTGGTCATGCTTCATCATGCCATGCAGGTCACAGTCGGGGTTAGTCTTGTTATCGGTCTATGACCTGCTGCTTCCGGCGGTTCCACTCTCTCTCCTTGACAAACTGCTCCTTCCTCTTCTGCTGCTCATCCTTGTTCCTCTGCCTGCTGCGCTCTTCCCTGGCCTTCTGCATGGCTTCAAACTTTCCTGTCACATCTCCCTTCTCTTTGTTCTGTTTTGGCACGTAGCTTCTGGCCACCGGCTTTCGAGACCGCATGAGTTTCTGTTGTATAAAGGTGATCGTATGAAGAAACGTTAGAACTTTTATGCAGTGAGGAGCAGAGTCCATATAAAGTCATCTAATCACCACTTACCTCTTTTTTGAGCACCAAATCAGAAACATTCTGGTCTTCGTTTGTGTCTGGTTGTTCATCCACCTTCTCTGTGTCTTGTGCCACACCATTTACACCCGTGCTTTCATTTTCTTTGTTGTCTTCTTTGGGCTCCACACCATTTATCTGAGTCTTGTCCGTCTCCTCGCTGGCGTCTTCCTTTGTATGACAGAGTTTTTTGTCTTCCACCTGTGACGTCTTCTTGCTTTCCTCCTCTGCTACATCATCTTCACAAACTTCATCATCCTCGTTGTGTGCCATATCATCCTTCTTGTTTTCTGTGTCACTCATGTTGTGTTCATCTTCGTTTGCAACATCATCCAAGTCCACAGTTGCAACCAGCGCCACTTCAGTCATGTTTACTCCAGAGTGACAAGTTGACAAACAAGCTCTGTTATATTACCTGTAAAGCAAGGAAAAAAAGTTATTGAACTTGTCTTCAATAACAAGTTAATAGCATGATCTTGGGAACAGAATCGATTCCTCTTTCAAGCTATTGCCACTATGAATTGTGATCCATGTTTTCGTTAAAACATTCTTTAATCAATAACAATATAAAATTTATCATCTTTCATTAAACTTTCTGAAAGTCTTTGAGAGATCCACATTTTTATTTTGGGACAAAACTTTATGTTTATGTTAGTCACTTTTATATTTTCCTGTTTCAACAACTGAATTGCAACCAGCAACCAAATGAAAAACATTCATAACGTCTAGCACTCTTCTTAAACTTTATGTTTCTATAAATTTACCTGAACCTTTCCTTAGCCAGGTGCTTAGTTTTACAAGTTTTACAGGCACTTCTTAGTGTAAGTTGGGGGTAAAGAAATCTGCTCCAGTATGTTGAGAAAGAGGGTCATGGATTGCTGACCTCTATATATAGCCCACCCTGTGGGTCTAGGACATGTGATCATGGCTATTTCTGACCAGTGATAGGCAGTTGGACAGAGCTCAGGTTGGCACCCACATGTCGCCCCAAAGACCCTTGACAAAATGGAGAGACTAAGAGCCAGACGACCGGGTGATAGAGAGAGCTGTTTGGACTGTTAGTCATCAAACACTGAAACTGTTGCAGTTAATCAGTCTCCTTGAATACTTTCATACTCAGGTATAACGACCATAGAGAGCTAGGTGATGCTTTCAAGGAAGCAAATCACTGTTGAACAAATAGAAATGAGCCAAAGTGTACCTTTGTATCTCAGGTAAAAATCAAATACAGTGACTTCTCAATTTATACTCAAATATGCGAGATCATTTAAAAAGTATCACTGTTTGAGTAATAGCATCATCATATTTCACACAAATGAGGAAGTCCATTCGACTCATGAAAGAAAATGTGCTGTTTTAAAAACCCTTGACAGTATATTGATCATTACTTTTAGTTTCTCCATTAAAGGCTGTCCATCCTTCATCTCAATTCTGAAACAATGACAGCATGTCAGGAGGTTTTCAAGGCAAACTGACACCTGTTTCCAACCTGCCATTTCACAGAAGTATGTGCATTTATTCTCACATGTTTCATGTTATTCATCTCAGATCAGGCAAAGCTTTTCCTGATTACACCAGGACAGATGGGTCGAAATTTGACACAAAAATTGAGTTAGGGCTACGGATAGTTGGCTTGAGTGTTGGAAGTAAAGAGATATACAGTTTGCCTAAATATATAATTGTTTGTCAAGGACTTCTATGTAAATGGATCATTCTCACTGCTATGGTCCATCAGCGTGAAAGTATTCTGTGCATGTTCTCAAACTGTAGCTATCCACGTTTTACAAGATCTCGCTGATTTCTGCCAGATGAGAAAAACAGAGATGCTATCTAAACTACAAGCAACTTAATACTCATGTAGCTCAGTCCAGCAGACAGGACGGACTATTTGATGATCTTACACAATCCCATGTCCCAAATAACCTTTCGAAAATAGTTTACCTCTTTAGCACACTGTCGTCCTTTTCTGTTTGATTCACAAATCCTCTGAGTTCGTGTGTAACAAGAAGCAAAAAGAAGGACCGTCTGAGATGCGACCACACTAGAAACAAACTCGACTGTCTGATGGCTGTCGTTTCCATAAAAGTACCGTCCGTTACTTTCTACCGGATACTGCATTCCGCACGCGCCTGCTGCAGGTTCAGCTGTTGCCTCGAGTGCGCGCGCGCACACACTGCCATCCTGGTCATCTGCAGTCACAGCTGCACAAATAAACAGGAAACTGACAAGAATTACTTCTAAAGAGCGTGTTTATCGATTGAAACTGGCGTTTTTGTTTGTGTTTCAATAGTGGTTTGTCATTTATTGGAAAACAAAGCAGTTTTGATGTCTTGAACCAAATGAAATATTCTTTTATCGCTACAATAGTGTCCATGCAGTATTTATTGGAGGCTGTAGTCTTCAATTATTTTACAACGATCATAAAACTTCACCGAGTGTCTCTCCCATGTCTGTTGAAGTTTTTATTTTTGTTGTTGTTCTAGAAATATTTATCATGTAAAAATAATAGTCTACCATATGACATTTACCAGATGATCTTCTCCATTCTATTGTAAGATTAATACTCTCCAATAGGCTGTTCTATCTCACAACAAACATTACAATTCACCAGGCCTGTGCATTATCAGGGGTTGACATAATGGTAAATTTGCCTCTGACTTGGACGGCAGAACTCTTGATTTATTGCCAGAAGGGTTCAGATTCATTCCTACAAACAAGCTACCTTATCTTTTCTATACTCAACTTACTTGCACATGTCCGCATTGATCTGCAGATTTGTCAAAAGACTCAAATGTTATTTGCAATGTATCTCAGCCAACTCCAGTGGTCATGTTGGTGTGACTGAATGTCCTCTACCTCCTGTTTACATTTTGTGCAACATTGCCCGGCTTTTGCCTGTTGGTTTTCAAAATATTTTATGTCTAATGTGCCCGCTTTGATTAAATTGTGATCATCTGGATGCATTGTTGTGTTCAAGTTTGGTAGACTACATTGGGGTATTTCTTGATCGCTTCACATATCCTGCAGTGGCTGAATCCTATCTACTCTGCCCGGTGTCTGACACAGGTTTGCCAGTCATGAGGGAGCAACATGGGGAGTGAATGCATTTGGGCTAGATGACCAACATGACAGATATTTCAAGAACAAAAAAAAATACCGGTAGCTGTTTTAACGTTCTGGTTCTGCCCCGTAACATTAAAATATCAAAAGTTTCTGGTTTGTTTCCGTTACGCAAACTGGTTCAAGGCCTTGATTAAAAAAGAGAATCTTTTTCATTAGGACTGTTCAGAAGGTCTACAGTCTGAAAGCAAACACTGCCTGTTGTCCTGTTAGAGCAAAGATTCCTGACTTATCAGTTGGGAGCAACATTAGAAGCAGTATCAGCCAGTGTGCTGTTATTCCTAACCCAGATGTCGTGGTCACCTTACTAAGTCATGTCAGTTGGAATATCGAGGAGCCACTTATAAGTTTGGTCACTTTCCAAAAACACCACACTACTTTTTGGAAATAGTACACTCTGGATTCAGGCACACAACTTTATAGGTACGTGTGCATTTAATCTAAAATGAGACAGTGGCTCTCTCACAATAAATGAGTGTAAATAGAAACCCTGCAGCAGACACATTTTGTTCACCATCATGACTCCAAGCACAGCTGCTGACTCACTGCCACACACAGACCCCAGTCAGAAAACTCAGCAATCTAAGTCCCCATTCAGCTATTCAAAGAATGCTATAAAGATATTTGGGAGGTGGAAAAAAATAATTTGTTGGTGACTGAAGGATTGAGACATCCTGCCATAGAAATAATATTTATATGGCAAGTTAAAGGTAGAAGTCAGGTGGAGAGCAATTGTTATATAACTGCAATGCACTCAGTCTCCAGTTAGAGTTGTGGAGGGTTTGGGATTCCCCCATCAAGAAGGCCAAAGCGCAGGCTTCTACTATACTAAGAACTGAAACCTGAGTGCAAGTACGTCATTAGAAGAGAAGGGATGAAAACTGTCCAGGATCCGTTTGATGAAACATCAGAGGTAAAGGACAATCTGTGCAAAATATGCACATCATTGTTCCCTTGGGGAAACTAAAATAGGCACAGTTTTAGGTTAATATGATGCAAATAAACTTCAGGCTCTGAGTCTCTGAATTTTGTTCCACTTATAGAAAGCAGGAAGGTGTTTCACACCCCTGTGGTTTATACCCTTCCTGCCCAGATTCAAGCATTTGTTAAGTAGGGGTCTGCATTGTGAACTCTAAGGGCAGAGGGGCTCTGTCTGCCTGTGTTCTGAGTCCTGCAGGGCATTAGGGACAACAAGGGGAACGCTTAAAATAGCCGCACAGTTGTGGCTACTTGTCAACACTGTAGGGACAGCTAACCTGAGTCAGACTGGGCCTTATAGCTGCAGCTGCTGCTGCTCAGCCCTGCCACCCCCATGAATGTCTGTGGTGGTACAACCCACGCCCCCTGCTGAAACTGCAGTAAACTGGCTCAAAACTATAGGATGTGTGGGTGGATGGGCGCAGGTTTACATTCATACACTAATGACTCTGCGACACTGCATAAACTGTGAACTCTCTTCTTTCCAAAAAAAAAAGAAAAAAAAAACATTCTCAAATTCATTAGATGACACTTTCCATTTTACCCCAGTCCATTTTAGAGGGACTGTGAGGACTTCCTTAAAAAAAGTCTTATATGATGCATGTCTGATAAAAATCCACAGCTTAAAATCAGTACCGAAATAGGTTATTTCCAAATGCTACCTCGCAGCTTCCAAATTATAAAGACTCTGTATCCCATTAGCCTTTGCACCAACTATCTTGATGACATGACTCTTACCGAAGGTGTTTGTTTCGAGGCAAATGATGGAGACAGGATCTTTAAGATCGGGCATATGTCTAGAGGTGAGACTGTAAAGATCACTCATGAACTCCTAACAATCCATTTCAATGAATAAGGTCCAGGAAAAGCTACTGACCTTTCTGATTTTACATAATGTCTGATTCAAAGTCATTTCATTTATGAAGTATTTGTATTTATGTTCCTGTTTCCAATCAAGAATATTCAGACATCATGGGAATTAAACTTAGGCTGTTAACCAAGATTTTATCATTTGGTTGAGATAAATTTTGGATTAAGTTTGACACAGTCTTATTTAATGTGTGAGCCAAAATAATGTATTATTGCCTAGACTTTGACATTTCAGATCCTACATGTGATTATTTGACTTTGCATTTTGTCTACGAAGTCAACAAGTAAAATTGCCCATATCATGAAAATGAAAAAAAACAGACAAATTTCCTGACTTCATTAGACAGAAAAAACCTTCCTAGACATGAAAAAATATTTCATAAACCACTGAAACATTTCCTTTTAATCACTGACATGGAAATGGGGGCTTGTGTATTATCAATCACTCAGTGATAGTGTCTCCCCTTCAGCCTAGCCTTCAGAAGTCCTTCCAGTCACTGACCCTGGTTCTTATGGGACAGAATCAAACCAAAATTTCACAGATATGTGTGCCTTCATGTTCTTCAGAGCTTTGTCAGCTCCTCTAGACTGAGCTGCTTTTTGGCACTCATAGACTATACTGAAATTCCATTTGTACTTTGTTATGATATGAAGATAAAAGAAACAATAACAGAAATTATTTGAAAAACTATTCTCATCCAACTTCCAAAGATCAATAAAACTTCTTTCACTGTTTGATAGACTTTATATAAAGTTCAGATATCCTATTGTCTGGACTTTGGCTCCATTTGCTGTGCGTTGATGAAAAGAGAAAGTGAAAATTTAGCAGACTATCTTCAGTTTGCATCCTTGTATCACGGGTTCAAGAAAGTTTATGAGTGAAACTGGACTTTAAAGACACATGTGATGGTATCTTAACACTTGGGCAAATTCTTAAAGTAGAAATTACGCACACCTTGATTGGACCGAAACCTAGCATTAGTGGAAATTCTACAGTTTGTACATTAGGCTTTGACCAGTGTAGAAGTGAAATAGACAGAGCTTTGAGGTGTCCACCTGCAAGCAGATTGTTACAAACTGGATCATTGTTAAGTGGAGGAGAACTTATGATGGCAAAGCAGGGAAAATCAGCAAACAAGTAGCAGTAGCTTTTTCAGTGATAGATGAGTGTGTGTGTGTGTGTGTGTGTGTGTGTGTGTGTGTGTGTGTGTTTGTTTTGTACTCTAGGCTTTTATAGGCATTTCAACTTTATTGTACATTTTCCTTAAAAAAAAAATCCCTGCAAGACCCTTCCTTTTATCGTCTGCGAAGTGTAAGCTACATGATCCTGCATAATAGACAAGTATCCTTCACTGCCCTCCAGTGACAAAAGTACTGGTGTGACTCTTCAAACAGGGGAATCAGTTACACTGTAATCTCCCGTTGGCCCCAGAATTACAGCCAAAAGCTGCAACGGGGATAAAATCTCATTTGTTTCGATGTGGAATTTTCAAAAATAAATCAACAAACTAATAAAAGCCCCCATAAAATATGTCTAGAATCAGAAGCAGTTTTAACCCCACAGCTATCAGTACACTCTCTAAACAGGGGGTGAGCTGCTTTTCTTTTTTCATTTTAGAGCTATGCAGATATTTTGTTAATCTAAATGAGAAACATCAACTGGTTGTATGTACAATTTTTTTCCGTTTTGTATTCTGAGACCATGAGCTTATCATATCATCTTTTGAACACAATAAAAACCATAAAAAAATAATGTAACACTGTTCTTTTTTTCATGAGTGATAGAAAGGATTTTGTGCTATCATTCATATTTTCTTAAAAAAGGCCAAAAAATCAGAAACTCTGCTGGGGGGTGTAAACTTTTGGGCACAACTGTATGTAATGACAAAGTATACCTGGATTCTCCCCATATGAGATCCAGTCTGATGAATATCCCAGTATGTCACACGGACACTCATACAATACATTGCCACATGAAAACGATAAAGAGTTTTGCCACATAAACATTGGGGGGCACGGCATGCAGACATGCGCACTGTGGAGTCCACTGATTTGAACAACTTCCTGGTCCGGGAAATCTGACATTATCGCGATAGAGAGCAGTTCAGCGGTGCGGGCCTGACACTTGATTGCGAAACTATTTATCCAAAACAAACAGATTAACAAACCCAGCCCTGCATTTCCAGAGACTACGTAGCTCATCTTTAGACTGAGCTATGGTCCGGGGCATGAAGGAGACCCTTGACTGTTGGTGAGTGTTTACAAAGCTGCCTGGCTTTAGCATGTTAGCTCGCTAATCCATCAACACGGAGGCGTATGACAGCTGAGCTCCGGTTAGCATTAGCACAGGGAGCTGCCAGGCACTTGACGAACCGAGTTAATCTTATTTTAACGAGTGACTTCTTCGGAAGAGTCTGCATCTACTTTGGCAGCGATTTGCTACGGAATCGTCAGGAATGTATATCTTAATTTTCAGACACAGATCTCCCCGGTGTGGTTGTTTGTGTGAGTGAAACGGAGGCTAACTGATGCTGAGAGCTAACCAGCTAGCGAGCGATGGTATGTCGTCGTTGCTTGGTGCAACAGCTCTGCTAAACAAACAACAGTCTGACAGCAGGCTCCTGATGTGAATAAATACAAGTGACGCTGGCCTCTTTTTCCTTCATGTTAATTTGCCTCGATCCAGTGGTTACGCCTTCTGAAAGGATGAGCTTGGTCCTTTTTGAAAAACTTGGTTGACATGCCTCACAAAGACTCTTTAAGTGATACTTGATGTAATTGCTTGTGACACACTGGGTGTGTGACTGACTTTTGGCAGGCAGTCAGTGATAATCAGATTATAGGTGGCTCTGTCATTGCGTCGTAAGTTTTGGGTTCAGTCTATTCTGTTTATTCTGCTATTTCTCTGTATTCAGGGGATGAGACGACAACGAATGTCACAGCATTTGCAGTTTGGGGCTCGTTGACTCTCTGTGTTGGCTCAGGATGGCGCAGGGAGGCTCTCAGCTCGACTATCACATCCTGCAGGACCTAAAGCAGCGTTTCCCAGAGATCCCAGAAGGGGTAGTGTCACAGTGCCTTCTACAGGTACACCCATACAATCACACGCACACGCACACATTTGCATGTCACAGTAATAAGCACCAACTTCTGGTCAGTGTTAGTAAGTTTTCTATTTTGAAAATTTAACATACAACTTTTTCATTATTTAATTCAATTACCACTATCAAGCTCTTTCTCTATGCTAGGGTACACATATCCTGAAAATCCAGCAGGACACTGTACCTTGCCTCTCAGAGGTACTGCAAAAATACCCCAAGATTCTCAAAGAAGTAACTTTATTAAGCACAAATTATTCCTATTCTGTTCAAAGCCAACATTTGTCTATAACATAAACATGCTTTGTGCCTAGAGCTGTGCAATATGTCAAAAAGAATTGATCATGATATATATATATTTTTTATCATCTGATCTTAATTGTCATCATGATTTTGTACCTTTTTTACCTGTTAGAAAGCATCTGTTCTGAAAACTTAAGTATCTAAGGATCAGTTCAACATTTTGTTTACATACAAAGCAAATAAAAAAGCAAAACAAATAAGATGAACAGAAAAAAGAGAAACTACCTCCAAAATAGCCTCATCTTCAGAGGGTCATGACTGCAAGTCATAATTGACATCTATTTCACTGCCCTCAGCCCCACATTTAGCTCCACATTTGGTCATTCTGTTCACTTTCCTGGCAACTTACAAATGGAAGTGGAGCAGTAAAAGGTTGATTCTGATTGGCTGTAATCACACACATCTCTGCCATGTCTGATTGATTAAATATGCTCACAGCTGATCACTGTAATTGAGCTAAAATTCATCACGATCATAAATCACGATAATATGATCACCCAGCCCTACTTTTGCACCACAAAATGCATGATAAAAAAAGACTTTAACTAAAATCTTAGTTAAAAAGACAAATTGAGGAGTTCTTCCATTTTCTTTTGTAAAGAAAAGAAGAAGCGAGATCATGCATTTGTGTTTTATTTGGACTAATGTGAAAATATTCATGATGGCTCAAAATTATAAGCAAAGACAACACAAGGGCACATTTTCTTTTTTCTTTTTTTTTTTATTCCTCCTCAATTGAATGGTTTCCCAAGTCCCCAGAACCTTTATTTGCTGTGACACAGGTGCCAACTTTGCAGACAGCACAAAGTGCTTCTCACCATAACCACAACAAAAAGAGGAGAACTTTTTCTGAAGTTCATCTGCAAAAGTGCATCTGTGCCTCTGCATTTTTTGCCTGAGAGGGCAGCACAGGCAGTCTGGGCATTTTTTCTGTGTTGGTTTGAGAGATGGAGCGGCTGGAGTCTCTTTGATGTATGCTGCGTTCATATTTAATGTCTTAACAGGATGGTATATAGGAATAATGCCAGCAACCTAAAATTATTAATGGTCTGTTGAACAAGCTGAGCAAAACCTGGACAATTTAGGGAAGTTTATTAAATCCTCCGGACATAATTTTATGACCATAAAAGAGGATCTGTTCGGGTAAAAAAGTCACCTTATCTGTGTAATCATCATAAGTCCAATGTCAAGCATACATTTTCTGAATAACTTAGACTGTATTCTGTTGCCTCTCAGAACAACAATAACCTGGATCTCTGCTGCCACCTGCTGGCTCAGGAGAGCAATAGATACCTTTACGGAGAGTTCCATCACAGTCCAGAAGATGGACGACTGAGCCGGAACCACATGCTGCATATAAGTCTGGGTTATCCAGGCTCAGACGCAAACAAGACAAATGGAGGAGCACCAGGAGTAGGGCGCTCCTTAGTGCACAGCACCAGTGACAGTCACATCGAACCCCAGCGGCCCAGCTACCCTGAGCCACTGTCAGCCCCCGCGACTATGGCCCCCTCCCCAGGATACAACCCATTTTTCATGAACGATCAGAGTCGGTCTGCGAGTACTCCCACCCCTCCACCCACCATGCAGGGTATGTCCCCCACGTATGCCCCTGTCCCCCGTTATACTATGAATCCTATAACCGTCACACTCTCACAAAATATACCGAATGTCCCACAAGCTCTTCAGATCCCCCCAGGGCACTATGCTAATAACTCCAACACTACCCTGTACATTAGACCCTCACCCTCCCAGAGCCCACAGCCAACACACTGGTCTTCCTCAGGAACGCCTGTATATCAGCATCAGCAGTCCCCATATAGTACTCCCACATACGGCTCCCCTTACAGCTCTCCTCAGCATCAGGTCCAGCCACAGCCCCAGCCGCAGCCGCAACCCCAGCACCAGCAATATGTCTTCCTCCCTATTAGCTCTCCAACCATCCCCAGCTTGCCATACCATCACCAGCAACAACCCCCGCAGCAGCCAGCAGTTTACAGGCCCTATCACACAAAAACCTCCCTCAAGAACCAGATAGAGATTACCCTGGAGGGTCCAAGACCCCGCAGTAACTCACCTGTGCACAACCCTCACCCCCAAGGAACGCTTTACATGGCTACCAGCCCCTCACCCAGCTCTCCTTCAAGGGGCATTACTATGACTGGACCTCAAGGCCCGGCATCCTTCCACCCTGGGATGTATCTTCAACATCAAGGCCCCACAAGGCCTCGGCCCGCTTCCTCTCCTCAACCTGGCCAATCGGCTTACACCTTCAAAATCAAAGTGTCCCCAGGGGGTCAGGCTCAGAGACCACCTAGCTCACCTCCTGTGGCAGAGGCAGAGTCTCTTCTCAACATAGTAGATCATGGAGAGCGAAGCGCTGCACCTCCACCCATCTTACCCATCTCTGCTCTACCAGGGAGTACTGCAAGTCAGTTTCACCAAATGCCCCGACGCTCAAGCTCAGGCTCTGATGACTATGCCTACACACAAGGTAAGGAATCTATTTTTCTGTTAATGATTCTGTATGTGTGTGAGTTTCTGTTGCTTTCAGCTTGAAAATAGTTGACTGACAAAAAAACTCGACTTTTTAAACAACATTCTCAGATCTAGATATGGGGGTGATTTTGAAAAACTAACATTTGTTGTGATTTTGCACTTTTATAAATATTTTTATTAATTAATTAATGTTAACCGGTTAAATATTGAGCAGTGTGCTTGAGCTTTTAATGTGATTATTAACTTATTTTGAGTATTGCTGGATAATATGTGTAATCGAGTCCAAATGACCTCGTTGTGCCTCCTACTGAGCACATTTTTATCTTTCACACTACTCCTTTCCTAAATTTAATTGTTTTTTTTATATTTATTAACTATAGGTGTATTTTCTCATATTCCAAAATTCCGTTGCTGATATTTACAAATATCTAAGATGTCCCATGATAGCTGGATTTTATACAGCTCCCTCTTCCTCTTCCTTTGTCTGTATGAAGTGGTCAGTGACTTTTTTACTTGATATTATGTTTACACAGCTAGTTTTGGCATCAAAGTGAGATCTTTCAACTTTTTCACTTTGTGTCTAATTTCCTCTTGATATAATTCTGTTATCCTATGCATTTGATTATGATAGTGGTGATAGGCATTAGGGCTGGGCAATTAATTGCAATAAAACCTGCTGCAATATTCTAATCACAGACAGCTACTTCCTAACCTCAAATGTGTCAGGAGAGCAGATTTTTTTTTGTATGCTCTACAGCCCTGACCTTGACCCTGCTCAACAAGAGAAACAATCTAAGTAGTAAAAAGTGGCGAACAACAAGAAGTAGAAGTAAATACAAGTTTTAGGTGGGAAAAATAGTCAAACAGCAACAGAAACAGATGAACAGAGGTGAAAATTGGGAGAAAACTTGGGAAATAGACAGAAATCAGCCTAACTTTTCAGAGGCCTGACATTTCTGTGCAAAATATCCCTTTTTAATTGATCACTTGCAATTTTCCAATTTTCTGAGATACTGAATTCAGGGTTTTCATTATTTGTTAGCCATAATTATCAACATTTCAAGAAACAATGGCTTGGAATAATTCAAATGTGCAATAAGTATATACTATGTCTGGGTTTCACTTTCTGAAAAAAGTGACCAAAAATATTTCACTTTCTCATGATATACCAATTTCTTAGCAATTATAGTTTCTTTCATGGATTTATTTTTACAACAGTTCTACTTTTGTCCCTCATGCATGTAGTTTTCTTATTCACAACCAGATCAATAAAAAAGTAAATATCATCTTTGATTTAGCAGTTGATATCAACAACACATAAGGCTGGGAAACTTAGAAATGGGCCCAAAATAAATCACAATTGCAATATAGAAAAAAATGACCCCAGTTAGATTAGTTTTGCAAATCATTCAGCCTTAATAGGCTTATAAATTACAAGTTGTTCTTAAATGTTTTGATTTGTGAGGCAGACTTTTACCTGAATGTCACTGTCGGGCATGTCATCAGTTTGTAATAAAGATACGTTGTGTGCTTTTTCTCGCTCCTCTCCAGCGCTCCTGCTCCACCAGCGGGCCAGAATGGAGCGTCTGCTGAAGGAGCTCCTGCTAGAGAAGCAGAAACTAGAGCAGCTGAAGTCAGAAGTAAACAATATGGAATATGACGCCCTTCAAAGGCGCTTTAGAAGAGTCAACTCCACGAGTTTTATACCCAGGGTAAGAACTGAACACCAAATTTCTTTTTTCTTCATATTACCAAGTAACTACGAACACTGATATCAGTCAGGCTATAGATGTAGGTGTGCGTGCTGTTCTAGAAGTTGTTGGTGTTCTTTTTCATTATTATTATTATTACAGACACCAGTTGCAATTAAGGTGCAACATGAGTAAAAAAAATGTTTGTTTGAAAGTATGAAGCTTAGTTTAATTTCTTGCTAAAGGACACTTGAAAGAATCTGATTTAACTGTGCTGCTGTGTTTACACCGGCTGCAGCCTGAAGAGATGACCCGATTGCGGAGCCTCAACAGACAGCTTCAGATTGATATCGACTGTACCCTTAAGGAGACAGATCTTCTGCAATCACGAGGTAAACACACACATACGAAAACATGGCTTGATATGATCCTTTGAAGTTTGTCTAATATATCAGAGTGTATTGGTCTTGAAAGAGCCAAGCCCAGACAGAGCGGAGTCCAGGGAGATGAATGGAGTTTCATAACATGGCAGAAAGGTGCAGTGCTCTAAAATAACCTCCTGGTCTGCAACAGGACCTGGACCAATCCAGGGCTGAAACTTATTGGGTCTGGCACAATGTTTCGCTGCATCCTTGATGATTATGGAATTGATAGTGCCTCAAAATTGCCCTGACCATAGTGTGGAGACTTGTCGTCATGGTCTATGATTATATTAGGAGCTGTGTTAGGTTGCATGCTGTTGAGTGTGACCATTTATTTTTCTGGTCTTTTTGGCAAATTCCTGGAGCTTTGCTGTCTTCTAGAGCCACTGCTTCATATCAGTAGGAGCATGAGGATGATGCCTATCTGTCAGTGTGAGCCCCTCCCCTGAATTTTCTAGCATGTGTGTCTGTAGGGAGGTGGAGTGAAAATAAAACAAAACTTCCTTGTCTAAAGGATATTTCCTAAATCAGTATGCTACAGGCCCTTTCCTGCTTTATTGACTCCTTAAGGCCGACTACTCCATGTGATTGTGGCAAGCTATGTGTGTTTGTGGTCACTGGGTGTGGAGTCAGGCTTAAAGAGGGTTCTACGTAGCAGCGGCTACAATGAAATTTATACCAGCTTTTTTTATGCTGGTATAAGTGTGTAGCCAAAATAAATTATTCTGTGTGTATCTGTGTATGGGAATTCTCTCTTGCTGAAAAACAAAAGCATGGAGACATGTGAGAAACACAAGACATTGTTTTGATTGCCTTTTGTGGTGCATGATTCAGCTAATTCACTGAGCAGTTGTGGTTGCACTGGCTGTGCGACTGAAGTGAGATAACAGCAAGCTGTGAGGATGATCAGCTCTGGGTAACAGCTCTGTCAGTTTTCAGTCAGTTTGAATGATAAAACACCTCACCTTGTTTGCTTTATGTATGGTCTAGAATAAACCAGTTTTATCACCTTGCCATGAATTGTAAACCTGCTATAAAGTTTCCTGTCGACTCTGCAATCTTCTTTTGCTGGAGTCTGGTGTGTTGTCTATCTGTAAACACTGAGGTCAGTCAAGAAGCTAAAGGAGAATAGGAGCCTCTGAACTCATAGGACCTCTAACTGGAATTGGCACTTGTAAGCAAACATCTGTATCTGGTTTCTGCTTTTCCTCTGCAGGGAAGTTTGACCCAAAAGCAATGAGCAACTTTTATGACAACATTCAGCCCGGTCCAGTCGTGCCCCCCAAACCTGGAAAGAAAGGTTAGAACAATTGTGCTCAATTTCAATCAATCCATCAATCAGTCTTTGTTTGTACAGCACCATTTCACAACAGATATCATTTCAAGACATATTACGAAAGCAGAGCAGCTCTAGACCAAGCAAGTTCGTTTGACTCTTCGTATTACACCGTTAGCTGAGCAGCATTTGGCAAATTTATGTGACAAGGAAAACTTATTATTGGGGTTTCAGTGAATGAAAGCATGTCACATAAAACATATCCATGAAGTAGTAGAGGAAAATAGAAAGAATGCAAAGCCATTCAGGTTATTACACACAATGTCACTCATTTATCAATCTTGCCTGGGAATTGGTGTAGATTTGGGCAACTTTCCTTTTTGATTTATGAAACGTGTCTCCAAGGGCAAATGAAGGCGTACGCCTGATCAGGTTTTGATAAATCTAGCGACTGAAAGAACTTCTAATTGAAATAAAAGGCCCCTAAATATTCAAAGTTCAGGTGACCTGACGCACAGAATTTATGACATGTAGGGACGCTTTGTACAAAAAAGAGACATCACTGTACTGAGGGTCAACACCATAGCAACAGAGGTTGAGAGAAATGAATAGGCTTTTAGTCAAGACCGCCTAAACTGAGACTGAGACACTACCAAGAGATCAGAATATCAAGGTCAAGTGAAGACCAAGGCCAAAAATGAAGGGCAGACCAGTTTTTGTTTGTTTCATCATGTTATCACACTGAGATGCTTTTTTTTTCTGGACTCTCTCTTCTCTCCCACTAGAAGCAGAGCAGCCTCCAAAGCCAGTGCCGGGGCCTCAGAGAGATGAAGACTTCGAAGGCGCCCAGTGGAACTGTGAAAGCTGCACCTTCCTCAACCACCCTGCGCTCAACCGCTGTGAACAGTGTGAGATGCCACGCTACACCTGAGCTAAGCGCTGCACTGTATCGCCCATCCTCACCCCTCCCCTGCTAGTCCTTGGAGAGTATAAGCTCCACCCCTCAAGAGTCTGTCCAGAGGTCGTCCCCTGTCAGTCAGTATATAAGACAGTCTTACCTGCTGAGGAAGAGCCGCTATCCCGCTCTGCCCACCTGTCCCGCTTCCGTCTGCTACTCCTGTGCACTTTGACCCTTCATTGGCAGATGATGATTCCTTATACTGGGACTCAACTTCAAGTTAAGCGCATCCAGTCAGGAGTGACACTGTGCGACTCTGGCTGTGTTTGGGACAAAGCGAATGAGGATGAAGATGAAGAGGAGCTATAGCTTACCTAAAGAACATTCCATGCAGAATGAGTGACTGCCTTGTTTACATGACTGCGCCCATTCCTGAACTCAAAATGGAGGCACTTCCACGTAAGTGCAGGACCGGTGACATCCTCTTTGACAGGGGAACAATGAGATCAATTCTATATACGTTCTGACTAATGCGAAATGTAGACTGTACACTGTATCGGCTCTGTATGAGAGCTCATTTCACTGAAAGAAGAACACTAAAGACACTTGCATATGAGTATGTTCCTGGTACTTTTATGCATATGAAGCCACCCTGTATTATGTGTTCAGAAGATGTTGATTTCCTGTGCAAATGCCTCAACTTGCTGTACTTAATAAAGGAGCTGATTCTATGTGACTCGATCATGCACAGCTGACATATTTGCAGTTTTCTAAGTTCATATATGCTCTTCTCCCCCATTTCAGAAAAACCCCACTCATTTGTATGTGTTCATTCAGTAAATGTTTATTATATTAGTTATCAAACCAGTGGGAATCATGACAGACTCAGCAGCAAATGGAAGTAGCATGCACACACTCACTTTGTCTAAAGAATAAGGAGAGGGACAAAGTAGACTCATCTCAAGAGAGAATTCAGCGGAATTTTAACCACAGCTGCTCTTCTGCAACCGCAAGTCCCATCTTTCTTCTTCCAGGTTGAAAACCTGTTTCCTCTTCATGAGTGGTCCAACCAGTCTCAATAACTTTACTCATGCACAACACATCTCTTGAAGTGCTTTGTTAGGAACCTTAGATTTGATTCTAAAACTAATCCACTGAATTTTTCAGTGGCTACAATTATCTTCTGCTACAGAGCCTCCCTAACCGAAACAGAAAATCTACTTTTGTATTCTTTTTCTACTGAGAGCTTTCCTGTTTCCTATGGATGGGGGAGATAAGGAGGCATCACATGGGGCGGTGTGCGAGCACATGCTGGGTGGTATGATCATGCAGGCATGGGTGCACACTCGATAACGGACATGGTCATTTGCCATCTTTCCCCTTCACTGGTCTTGTAATGAATACAACATTGTTACACATCCATATAATACAACATTATATTTAATCTAAATGTAGCTATAATTTGGGACATACTGCAGGTGTACAATTGCAGCCGCTATTTGCATGTGACATAAACTGTGCTATTTATGACCAGCCCGTGTCCCTTTCACCACTGTGTTGTTATTTAGAAGATGGCTGTGGAATGTTTTTGCAGTCTTAGGTAGTGTCTGTTTATTATCACAATCTCAGACCCTTTCAGTAGTCTAAAATAGGAAAGAGAGACAGTCCTTTGGATCCTCATGACTTATTTAACAATGTAACTACTGCAGGAAAGGGGCAAGGCCAAGTTCCAGATGTAATGCATCTGTGTGGAAAAGCAGCTTGTCACATTTCCTCGCTTTGTCATTGTCAGGATATCATTTCAATGAGATAATTTTTTTTTTCCTCCTTGGACTCGTCATTGTCCTGATTGGTCCAGCGTTACATTGTTCATTTTGCTCCTTGCTCCAATTGGTAACTTGGTCCATCATTTGGTCCTGGTATGGGGTCAGTGAATCCATCTGTTCTCTTCAGATTTTCTGCCCACTAAGACCTACGGGAGGTTCACTTAAAGGGGACGCAGATATATTTGAGAGGCATTTTGCTCTCTGTAGGAAACAGCCTGCTTTGGAGTCATTTGAAAACAGTTTGTTACAAAAAAAAAAGGGAAAATCAGAGGTTCCAGGAATTGTCTCAGTCCAGATAAGTGAAGATTGTCTGAGTACATGAATTCACAGTGTCAGATGGTTCCAGTCCTGAAATTAACAGTAAGCTTTCTTATTTCTTTTTTGTGGTTCTATGGTTGTTCACTGTGTAACAGAAAGAAAGCTCCTATTCTTTAGAGCATCCCTTCTTCTTATGTGATTTAGTAGTAGTCTTCATAGTTTTTGGGGTTGAGACAGTAGAGGATGGCTCCTCCGAAAGAGAAGATGGTGGATCCCCAGGCCAGACCGTAGCCCCAGTTGAACTCGTGGTACACTCTCAGGCTGACGGCCTCTATGAACTTGATCGGGAAGAGGACCAAGCTGCACACCTGGAGCACCACTGCAGAGGTAAACAAAAGATGAGGGAAGGTATTAATTGTAGTACCAAGCAGGAATGGGTACCGAGAGCCAGTTGCTGTCAAAAACTGATAAGAATTGGTTCAGTCCACCAATATCAGTGGCCTTTATTCATAACAATTTCCTTATCAGTTCTTTACATTAACCCTGAGCAGACAAACCTTATGCCAACTATTCTGCCCCAGTTACCTTAGCTCAGCAGCTAGATAACAGGAAAACTCTGATTATGGATTTTCTGCTCTAAATTCCACTTAATAAACTGTAAAACTGAACACAAGGAAATGAGGAAATTTTTGTAATAATACTTAAAACTCAAAAATGACAAACGCTAACAGGTAAATGTTTTCCAAAAAAGAATGCAGGCTGACTTCAGCTTAACTACAGCAAGCTCAAGGTTCCAAACAACTCAAAGCATTGCTTGGTGGCCTACTCCAGTCAATAACATACAATAAAACAATAAATCTGAGTCCTCTGATGTGGGATTTTTGTTTATTTTTTTATTAATGTACATCTAGCGATATCTAAATTGGTTGACCAATTTCATATTTATTTACTTATAAACTCAATAAACTGTTGTTGACAAAGACAACTTGTAAAGCTACTTTTTGTACACAGAAAATTCACAGGAGGAAATTGATAAAGAGTTGCATTGGTAAGCAGAATCGTTAAGGGCAATGGTATCAAAAAAATCCAATCAATACCCATCACTAGTACCAAGCAAAAGAGGTTGATATTGATAGTGGAATCTGTTCAAACAACCCCAATAAACAGAGCTGTTTGGAAGTCTGATAGTTATTGCCTTTGTTCTTTCCTTCATCTTCTCTGACTTGTTTTTCTCTTCACCCACCTGCAGAGAACAGCATGACAGCCACCGGCTTGTAACAACGACTCCTGGAGCTGAAGCACAGGGAGATCAGGGCCACGAGGAAGGAGAGCAGGGTGAGAGCCGCTCCTCCTAACAGCAGGGCTAGTGTGGCGATCTGCCAGTCTGGGGTGAAAACACACACACACAGAAGGAGGAGGTGAGGTGGGAAAGGCATGAAATCACTCTGAGATAGAGAGTGACATAGGTAGCTAAAACGAGGTTACTCTGGAGAGCCGTGTCTGAGCTGCTGACAGCAAGAGGAGGAGGAAGGTGGGTAGATGAAAAGGACAGAGAAAAGCAAAAGAGGCAGGCAGCAGAACAGGTCACAGGCCATATTGGTCATGCTCAATCTCAAACTGCGGAAAACCATTTCCACCCACGTAAGATTGTGGTAAATAACCGCAGTGCAAACACTAAATATTTGTGGTTAAGGGGCTGAAAAATTCCACATGAAAATTCTGGGGCTGGCAGTGGCTCATAATGTTTTGACGCGAATCATTGGGGACCAGTGTCAAGAGAAGAATGTGAACCATGCCGTGAACATCCCTCAGATCAAGCAGAAGTTTCTAGCTGACAAGAAAATAAATCAACACTCACACACGCCTGGCTACATATGTGCGAAGTTCAGCACTTCATTAACAGATCCCAGAGAAGCAGGGAAGCATTCTGTGAGGTGACTCAGATAATGAGTATCCCCTGTTCTGGCTGATGCCCGCTCAGCAGTGTTCTCAGCATTTCACTCAGATTTACTTGCAAACAGTCAAGTGGAAATAACAAGTGCTGTAGCTTTCCTTCTTCCCTGGTCCTGTTGAAATGAAAAAACATCATCCACGTTTTCTTTGGGGAAAAAAAAGAACTTAGTTATTTTAGAAAACCAGCTCATAGACTTTAATTTGTCATGGGACAATAACTGAAGGCTGTTGAGACAAACTGTTATTGTTTAGAGTCTAAGGTCTCTTTCATAGCCCTAGTGTATGCTCATGGAAACAGGAGGTCTTCTTGTAAACAGGCAAAGGATATTATGATGAGGCATTTGATTACACGGGAGGAAATAGTTTAAAGTGCGTTTGGTGAAAAAAAACAACATCAAAGCATTAAGGAGATTGAGAGCTGAATAAGGGATTCAGTATTTGGAGGAAAAGCTCAGACTAAAAGACTTAACGTTAGAATATGTGACGTCTTTTCTAATATTGCATATGGTATTGTCTATAATAGAGCCCAGGAAATAAAAAAGATGAAACAGCGCCAAGAATATTTCCTCTCTATTGAGGCAGAAAATCATTAAAACATTCTCCAGCGGAGAGAAAGTGACGGAGGATAAGCTGCTTAAAATACAGTTCCCACTCGTGTTGGAGGGGAACTTTATTCCAGAGGCCAAGCAGCTCAAATATAAACAAACATCAACTCCTTTTGACCAAATATGGTTCAGGATTGAGAGTTTAAAAATGGGCCCTGTCACCACAGGATGTTGGAAAGGGCCCACAAAAAGCAGAGCACCATCTCCCTCCAGCTTGCACAACACCAAGCCCCTTACCCCACCCCACTCCACCACACCTCCCCCTTAAAAACTGGCCCCTTCACTTTCTCTTCCACTGCCTCTCAGAAAGGGGCAACAGTGAATTGACCTGCAGTTGTCAGAGCTCATCGCAGGCAAGATATCCTCTCTAGGTCAGTTTCAGCCCATGCAGTCTCCAAGCAAAAGCCTTATCAGTGCTCCGGTGAAACAGCAGGATGTATTTCAGATTTGGAACAGACTCCATGCACAAGAAATGCAGCCAAAGTAGGAGTGCTTAAAGGCTTTGACGAACAGGCAGCGCCAAAGTATTAATCCAAGCCCTCCATGTTGACAGATGGAAAAGGAGATACAGTAGACAAGATCCAATCTGAGCATTAATTATGTGCATGTCGGGGAGTGCCGAGGTGCTAATCGAAAAAATCCTTCTAGGCCCCCAAGTCTGTTCCTTTGTCAGAGACAATGGTGGAAGATCTGTGTCACAGAAGAGCCTCTAGTGTCTCTCTGGCTGTCACACACACTCATCTCACTCTCTCAGGGCAGCAGGATTGAGAAGTTGAAGGAGCATGAAGTTGAGCAGAAGTTCTTGGTTCAAAATGACAAAGTCTACAGGCACTGAGACAGTCATCTTAACATACTGGGTGTCCATAAAGTTTTTTTTACAATCTTAAACATTTATTACAAAAGCAAATAAACACACAAATATGTGGAAATTACAACAAAATGAGCAGTAGATATTACAGTTTTAAACCCTCTACACCTCTACATGAGCACCATAAGTTGCATCAAGTACATCAAGGTGGTACTCAATTGCTTGCCGTGTTCCCTGTAACAAAGCCTCATGAATGGTAGCATTGACATCAGAGGTCTATTGCTTTAGATCAGTGGTGTCCTGTATCTTTATCCAACAAGAAGTTTTGGTCAGTCTTTTTATCTTACTTTGTTTAAACCATCACACACACTTTGCCTTTTCCTGAGGAGCAAACATTTTTAAGGGTTTCATTTAACAGCCACTCTGAAATCAACACGATACCTGATACACACAAATGCAATGTGATTACAAACTTTGGTAACTACTGAGAATATCAAGCAAATCTGGCTAAGATATCTCATAAAGTGTCTCTGTGATATATTTTTTAAAATTGTAGAGGGACTTTATGGACACCCATGAGACCGTTAATGAATTTCATTATTAATATCCTTCACCACTTAGGTGTTTCACTGGCTTGATCACACACTGGCTCCACACTCATCCTCGGCACATCACACCAACACGGCAT
This sequence comes from Thalassoma bifasciatum, assembly GCA_008086565.1. Lineage (NCBI taxonomy): Eukaryota > Metazoa > Chordata > Actinopteri > Labriformes > Labridae > Thalassoma > Thalassoma bifasciatum. The sequence continues at coordinate 138,615 of RPOG01000303.1, read as the reverse complement.
CCACACACATTTCTCTTGCACGACCATTCCACATTCCTAGTCCTGTGTCAGGTCTTTATCTCCTATGCTTCACCTTTGACCCCCTGTTTAAGCATGCGTGTGGAAGAGCGGGAAACTGAAAGAAGGAGCGTTACAGTCTGTGTATTTCTACACTTCATGAGCATGTAACAAAGCCATCTTTCTTTCTTTGTCTCTAAGGTTTTCCAGACAAACAAAAACACACATGCAGACCTTGCAGAAAGAAAAAAAAGCAGAAAACATCTGAGCAGCCAGCTGGTGTTTCAAACTAACAGGATTTATTTAATGCCTAGAGCATGACACTGAGGAAATATTGGGGGGCTGACGAGGGGAGGGGTAGAAACTGATTACTGGGATTCGAATCAATAAGCCCAGCCAAGCACAAGCCTGAGGAAATGGGCAGTTTGCGGTGCGCATTTACTGTGGTATGCTCCTGCTGCTGCTGCTGAGGGCAGAGAGCTGACACGAAGACTGCATGTCTTTATATGGCACCAAAGTGCACTTTGTCTGCGCTGACAGAGGAGGACTGGGGCCAGCATGACCTGCAGTTACTCATCCCGCAGACAGAAAGAAAACAGTTTGTCAGACTAACAAAAACACAATTCACCAAGAAGGACACAGGAAGGGGTCAGAGGCAGCAGAAAGTGAAGTTCTACCGATTGTGTGTCTGTACACACTGTGAAGAATGTAAAGAAAGGTGGACGAATGAGTGTGCTGATAAGTTTTGCACAAATTTGACATTCACACATCACAGATAAAAGACTTAGGCTGAACAAAATCCTGCTGTCATCTACTCAGTCCTAGGTGGTACTTAAGTCCTTGTCCTGGGCTTATTTTACATTTTGTGGTTGTTCTGAACAGCAGTAATGCAAAATGTGACCCAAAATGTACAAGTTTCTGAATAAAATATCTGATTTCTCAGAGGTTTGGGGATCACATTAGGCTTCATGGAAACAAGGTACCTCCAGTCATTATTGTTTAGTGTTGATATTGTTCATGGGTTGAAAAGTGGCGTATTCCCAAACAACTTTCTTTTGTTCTTTCGTGTTGGGCGTATTTTACATTTTTTCTCTTTAGTCTGTTATTTTAAGTCAATCTGGTGTACAAGGGCTGTTTTTACTTTGACCCCCGTTGTCTGTTTTCTGTGATGCCCCATAAAAAAACAGGACAAATTCTGTGTTTGTGTAAACCTACTTTGCACATCCTGATTCCCGTTTTCCCTGACACTAAATGGCTGACTGTTGTTGAAAAATGAAATACTTCCAGTGGGAGAAAAACCTTCGTGGGGACTCCATGAGGAAGTTTCCCTCTTTGAGAAAAAAATCCTGCATTTCTGGAGTGCTTCACTTGTTTCCCTGGTTACTAATCTACAGGCATCTGGATCTCTGGGGAGCTCTCTGCTCTCAGTTGCCCTCGCTCCTTGGCCGGTGAAGAAACCCACACAAAGGCTCATTTTGTGAGTAACAAAAGGCCAAATGAAACCCCAGCTGGACTGCTCCTGAAGAGACAGAATTCCCACAACATTCAGCGGTGCACTGGGCAAATGTTTGGAAAAATAAAGTAATCCAGAAAAACAGAAAAAAGGTGTCATATTTATCACACCCTGAAGCTCAAGGACAAACTTTCTTCATCAATTGAGATCATCTTGGGAGTTTGTTATCCCCCACTTTAAGAGCAGTATTTGCTACACATTGTTCACTATCTTATAACATACCGAGAAGTTCTGCAGTTTAAGTTAACCAGGCAATAGCTGATAATACAGTAATTAACATTTAGCACTCTCCTGGGTGATGTTTTATAATTGTCACCCACTGAACAGATTGGCTCAGCAGAGCTCTGTCTGCAGGGACTCTTTGTTATCCCCTATTTGAATATGAATGTGGGGGTCTGTCTGCACCTCAAATTCTGCCATGAAACATCCCGAAACTAAAACACCTAACTGGATTTAAACTTCAAAAACAACATGGTGGCTCATCCCCCTATCACCCGGGCTGATAGGGGGGATGTTGCGTGTTTGCGCGCACATTCGCGTCTGTCTCACCGGCGGTCAATGAACTGCTGCAGGACCAGACCACAGAGCTGACGGGCTTCCAGCAGCTCTCCCACATGGACAGGTAGAATTGGTCATCCGCCGTGACCCACGCCGGGCTCAGCAGGGCACCGACATCCAGGCACAGAGCGAGAAACACGCACACCAGTCCCACCAACTTCAGCGGAGTCAGCGTCGAGACCCGGACCTCCTCGGTGCCACTCACGGATGAAGCCATGTCTAAAGTATCCCACACATTTACAGTCACAAGAGAGAGAAGCAGACGAAAAGCATGCGTGTTTTTCTCGATGGAGTCCAACTTTTTCCTCAAATCCACCAAAAGAATCAGTTGAAGCCAAGTGGGGGTATTCCTCCCCAGCTCTTCCCGTGCTGGGTGAAGCAGGATGCGGAGCCGCGCAGAGCCGCTGCTGCTGCTGCTGCCGTCGCTGAGGAACAGCGCTATGTATGTATGTGTGTGTGTGTGTGTGTGTGTGTGTGGACCAGAGAGCCGCAGCTCAGAGAAGTGACAGAGTTACACCTGCTGGGTCCTAGTGCCTTAGTCTACCATTTCATTCATACAGCACCCCGCTCTACCTCCTATCCTCTCTCCCTCCTTCTCTCTCTGTCCTCCTCTATGTCACTCTGCCCCCCACCCCCACCCCCCCTCTCTCAAAAAAAAAAAAAAAAAGTTGAGTTAAAATATATATGTTGGCTAATGTAATTTAAAAAAAGCATAGAGGTCAATTTCCATCGGTTATATGAAAATGAAAACCCGGATTTGTGAGATTTCTTTTGACCACATCAAGGGAAAAAACTGAAATAAAAAAAAGTAAATGAGATGGGAAGTCAAAATTTCGACTTTATATTTCAAAATATGACATTTTTTAATCTTGATTTCGACTTTCCTACGTCAAAGTTTTCAGTGTGCAATCTTAAAATTGACAGATCCATGATTTTGACTTTGGAGCTAAAATGTTTTACTTTTTATCACATAATTTTGACTTTTTTCTCAAATTTTTTGAAAAATTGTCTGATTTTTTTAACTTAATTTTCTTTAAGTTTTGACTTTTTACCTGAAAATAACAGCTTCTATTCTTAAAATTTTGACTTTTGTTATCTAAAAATGTTGACCATTGTTCAGTATTTTGAGTTATCTCCAAAATTAGAGTTATCTTAAATTTTGAACTTTTATCTCAACATTTTTTATTTCAAAATTTTGACTTTTTCCAATGATTTTGACTTTGATATCACATCCATTTTTATTTTTCTCAAAAGTTTGCCTTGTTTTCTAAAAATTTTGACTTTTTATCTCAAAATTTTGAGTTTGCCACAAAGTTTTTTCTTTTATCTCAAATTTTTGTATTTTTTACTCATTATTTTGACTTTGTCATCTCATAATTTTGACTTAAGTCTCTCAAATTTTGGCTTCATTTTCTTTAAATTTAACCTTAATCTTCCCAAGATTTCCACTTCTGATCAACAAGGGTCTCCAAAATGACATAGACTGGGTCTGGTTCACTAATTCTTTGGTAAATGTATCATAAAGCTTTTTTTTTTTTTTTTTTTTTTAAATCTAACTAACCAACATCTCATGCCTTATTTTGTGAACTGACTTTTTCAAAACGCATAATTATGTTTTTCTGTCCTAATATTTTAACCTTTATACAGCTGATGTTTTACATCTTCAGTCGAAACAGTGTAATTTTCACATTTTCTTTTTCTTTAGTGGAAGGAGGATTGTTTTGTTTGATGTATAGAGAGTCACCAATTGTGGAAAAACAGGATTAATACTAATCGTGATGTTTTATACCAGAATTTTACAGAACGACAATTCCAATATTAATATGTTTTGCCTGCTACAATTCTTTGTCTGTTTTCAAATGACCTGTGATGATTAGAATTTTCCAACTGTGCGAGACAAGTTACTGAACACAAGATAAATATTTACTTTACTGAGATAATGTTGGAGTCACAGCAGGAGTATCTTTGGCTCTTGAACTCTATGTGTAACCGAAGGGTCTTTGCCCTGAGCAGCAGCAAAGTCATTCTCCCTGTGGATTCCAGACACTCATGCTGGAGGTGTTGCCTGATGGTGCCATGAGACGAATCAACTGATCAAACTGTGTAAACAGGACATAACATAAAGAGATGATTTTAAAAAATGACTTAAAACTGACTCTGCAATTTTCAGTGAGGTTAACAAACAAGGGCTTGATAAAAACATAACTTCACTTTTTCCCTACTGTACATGATATTCCTGTTTTTCTGAGCTAGTTTTATGACTGCAAAGACACAAACACACAGTTACCTGCACATGGTTTACAAGCTTTACCTCATAACACACTTTGTAAAGAAAAAAGCTGTGTGAGTGCAGATCTTTGAGTCAAGGCTGCAAGTGGTGCTTTAAAATTTAACAATTGTATTCTGATATTCATCTGGAAAATAAGCCTCTTATGCAGCCACCAATATGTGGTTTAGTACCTAGAATTTACAAAACTCAGTTAATAGATGCATAGTTGATCATTTTTATCATTTATCGGACAATGCCTGCATACAATGATTTCAACAGCTGTTCCTGAAAGAAAACAACATGGTATTCCTCTTGCAACATACTGAACCTCACTTATCTATACTCCTTTATCTCTTCAGGTAGCACTATGTAGAACACCACATTTTCTGTCAGTCTTGCACACACACTTACACACACTTACACACACACACACACTTACACACACACACACACACACACACACACACACACACACACACAATCTCTCTCTCTCTCTCTCTCTCTCTCTGCTGAGGGAAGCTTACACTGCTCATTTTTTTCCCCTAATTGAACTTGACTAATCCTTCGGCCCAAGGGAAAAATCTCAGAATGAGTTCACATTGATTAACACACACACAAACATGCACACTTTAACACATGAACATAAACGACGGGTTCTGGAGGAAAATTAGTTTCATAGTTACATTAGAACAACATTAATTTCTGCTCTACCCTTTGTAAATTTGTTGAAGTTAAAGGTTCACTGACTTTGGGTGGAAAAAAAAAGTGTTTTAGCTCATGAATAAATTTGTGCATTAGTTTAAGGTTTATGTGGTGATCAAAATCTGTCCTTGTTACTGTGTATGTGTGTGTGTGTGTGTGTGTGTGTGTGTGTGTGTGTGTGTGTGTGTGTGTGTGTGTGTGTGTGTGTGTGAGTGGGTGGATCGGGTGGGGTGGGATGAAGGCCACCTGTTCCTGACAGTAGTGTTACTTCATCACAACAGCTCCTCACAGAATGTATAATTGGATAAGAACTGTCAGGTATTAACAGGAAAATACACACACACACACACACACACACACACACTGACACATACATACACGGACTTCCTTGAAAGCTGGGTGAAAATCTGAGTTACAGCTAGTCATAATCCTGAAGAAATCCAATGAACAAAAAACATGATTGGAAATTATGTTAGTGTAATTGGTTACCGCAACTCATGGTTACAGTATGAGGCACAGTCCTTTAGCTTGTTTTTGTATGCTTATCAGACAGACACAGACAGAAAGCGCACAGAAACACACTCCCAAGAAAGAAAATGCAAAAAAAAAATAAGAGAAGAAGAAGATAGAAATAAGAGCAAATGCAATCAAAAAAGACAAAATGGAAAAGGTAGATATCTCCTCTAACAGGGGTCATTCATGATTGGCGTTTACAAACTTTGTCTATTTGCATCATAGTTTAGTAGCCGGCTACATTTAGCAATACTCAGCCTGGTGCTCAGAGATGTATTGGTACAGCGTAACATTGGTGAATCCTCGTTATGTCCCACCAGTGCTCATCTACCAAGCAGAGCAAAGGTAACCTGACCCCATTAGAAAGACTTTTAGGTTGGAACAGATCACTGCAGTGTAAGTGCTGGACGTGGGTTGGAATGAGCATATCCCAAACATCTCAGCCCATGTTTTAGCCTATAGCTAGTGTTTTGGCCTTTAGCTTGTGCTCTATCGCTCTCCCGTTTAGTTTTCTTCTGCTCTTCTGTCCCCTTTCAACAGTCAAGCTCCAGTGTCCACTATTACTACCATATGAATCCAAGAAAAGCAAAGAAAAAGCACATCTCCATCTTCTCATATAGGCTTCAGCGTGGCATTAACCACTACGGTCCAATCTGACCCGTCCAGTCCCGATGGGGAGGCTTGGAAATAGCATTTAGTGATAACCTATTATGGCGTTTATAATTGTAAATTGTGGATTACAATCAGTCATGTGTCTAGAGATTACGCTGCTTCATAATCACTTAGTAGCTCCTCACAGCCCTATAAGTGAAACTAACTGTAAAGGCGGTTTCTGGTGCCGTGGGTTGTATTAGTTCCGTGAACTGTCCCTTTAACTCAGGGGAAGAGCCGCTTCATGGGATCGCCGTCCATAAACATAACTCCGCGCATGCGCGACGTGCATAGCAACACTTGAGGGCAACGGAGAAGACGAAGGGATTGCAAATGCGCATTTTGGGGACGAAGAAGGGTAAGCACCAGTTTGTAAGTTATTCCTGTCATTGTATGACCAATAACACTGCCTGTTTGGAGTAGCAGAGGTCCTCCTTTTGACCTCTATTGTGGGATATCCGGTCGTTTGTATCATGTGTCGCCCGTTAAATCGCATCCGTTACTGAAGGCGCTCTGGTCCAACAAATCATCACCGGTTGTCAATACATGAAGAGCTGACTAGCTCCAACCCAACATGTTACGCCGCTGATACATTTGGTCATGTATTTCCAGTAGCATTAAAGCTAAGCTAACATTTCTGTAACTCTAGATACGATTGTTATTTTTCCACTGGTTATCCGTGTAACGGGCGGCGGCGCTTTGTTTGTGATGTTTCCGCCTCCTGAGATCTATTCTGGGAAGCTACGAGCTGGATTCCCGTAACACATCCATGTGCAACAGTGACCAGCAGCCGCCATTGGTCACTTTTAGTGACGACCATGGATGCCCTACATTCATAAGGCAGTGATGGCCCAAAAATGTGTATAACTTTTATTTGTCATTAGTCCTGTTGAAGCATTGACACTCAGTTATCTTCCCAGTCAGGTGAAGTTTTCATGTAGCTGTGCTTGTTTTCCTTTTGAAACGTACTTATGTCTTAATATTATGATATGATAATATTTGATGAAAATGATAATTCAGTGCATCACTGAACAGTCACATTTCCTTCAAATATTGTATTGGCATAACCATCTGCAGTCTCTCATGGCGTGTATGAATCTTGTCCCCAAGATGAGTTTTAATCCATGAACAGCTATTAGTGTTTGGAGTAAACTAAGGGATATGTACTCTCATGTTTATGCAGGTTTAAAGCTGTGAGTTAATATGTGTTTGCTTTTCAACAGACTAATCACCCCAAACAGACCCGTAGGAATCATGGGGAGTGGTGAGTTTATTTTACACTTAGCCTGAAGGCACCAAAATTGTAATACATTTTCATCCTTCTCTGATCTTGTCAGAAACTTTTCTCAAATTCCTGTTTTTCTTATGTATTGTCAAACAGTGTTTGTCAAACACAATTAAGATCATGGAATGTCACTCTTCAGGTTTTTCTGTCCTCCTTGGCAAACAATAACCATTCTCTCCCGAGGGAGTTTCCTGTTTTCCTACATTTTGCCCATGTATTTACACTTGTTTTGCTTTTTAAGTCTTAAACTGTTCAAATCCCTGTATTAATGAGTCACACTGACAACCGCCATTACTTGTTAAATGGTTTGCACATCAGACATTCCCAGGGCATGCTGTGGCAATTTCTGTGCAGTTTCAGTTGGAGAGTTTATGGTCGGGTGTGAGAAACAGAGGGCCACTCTGTTTCGCTAAGTTCATTCCTCCAGTTTCTCTTATGCGGCCCAGGGATGGATGCCTAAATCAAAGGACCTTTTGTTTTTATGCAGAAATGTGGGCTTTGGGCTGTGCTCAGCTCTGCTCTGCAGCCTTTGTTTCAGTACCCACCTCGCTCCCTCTCCCTTATTTTGGCATTTTTTCAACATGTCTATCTTCTTTTCCTTCATCTGCCTCATTCCTCTCTTCTTCAATAACCCCTCCTTGCCACTTCATTCTCCATGCTGTTCTGCTTACTAGCTCTCCCCTAGTTTTCCCCTTTTTTCCTGTCATTTCTTGTTATCTTGAGGCATGCAGGGATTTTTTTTTGTATTACATCTATAATGGTACAACTTTTTGCCCCTTTTTGTGTCCCTCTTTCAGTGTTCCTGCCAGCAGATGCGGCCCACTCTGTGCTGCGACGGCTGCGCAGGGCCAACTTCATGTTGGAGGAGATGAAGCAGGGGAACATCCAGCGAGAATGCCGTGAGGAGATCTGCACCTATGAGGAGGCCCGTGAGGCCTTCGAGAACGATGAGAAGACGGTGAGTGTGTGGGAGTATGTAGACCCGCAATTTTTCCTGTCTTCATGGCTGCACACCTAGGATACAAACTAAAGCACCTGCAGCATGGTGATTGTGGATAAATGTGGCCAAGTCAGACAGAAATTTACTGAGGTCATTTGGATGACAATTAAATCTGTTTTGTTTTTTCTTGGAGCTGACCCTTGGGAAACCCTTTAACATATCTAGAGCTAAAATCATGGTCACTACTGCAGAGCAACTTGTAGCAAATGTCTAATGTAGAAATAAATCCAGCATATTACTTTAAAACTGCCATTTACTAAGGTTCATGTGTCCTGATGTGAAATGCAATGGCAAGAGTGGCAGCTTTCGGAATGTGGGTGTATTTTCAGGAAGTGATGATTATCTACAGGAAGAACAGCCGAGTGCTTGCTGGAGAGGGGCTGTATTTGAAAAACTATTGTGAGAGGCCAGGGGGCATAGTCACAGTCATCTGGTCATTCTTTGTTCTGGGGTTGTTTTGTGTTCCCTTTGTGTTGCACTAATCCAGATAAAGTGCATTATACACTGGACACTGTGTTCTCTCACTCTTTTTGCAAAAATAAAAACAATTTTGTGCCACAGTGTTTCAGTTTGCAGTCACACCCTTATGTTGAGTCTCTTTCTTCTGATTGGCTGCAGAGACGGTTCTGGGACGAGTACGTGAGAGAGAGCAGTCCATCTGGCGGACTGGAGACAGTCGTAGGCGGAGTCCACTCTCTCTACTTGATCGTGCCATTGCTGCTGGTGGTGCTCATCATTGCTGCCGTTGCCATCACTGTGTGGCGATGCCATTCTCGAAAGCGCTCCCAGCGCAGCCCGAGCCTGGGACACTCACATCATGACCACGTCCTGTCAGTGGTCTCTATGGACCATTGGGGGAGGGATTACCACCATGGTGACCAATCAGAACTCAGCGTCCACAGCAGCCCAGTTTATCCAGGCTCGGAGATCACATCAGGGAGAGGAGGTGCTGGAGACCCTCCGCCGTCTTACGAGGAGGCTGTGGGTCATGCAGATGTCCAAATAGAGACAGAGCCTCCACCACAGTACGAGGATATTGTCAACACCAGCTCTTCAAGTGGCAACGGTTCCCATGGGAAGTAAACCTGCCTCTCACTACCACCCCAACAAAAGCCCTAACCTACATTAAGAACTTACAATCATTTCAAGTTGCCACTGTTGTGGTTTCACCAGCCTTCCCCATTCAACACAAACACTATTAACTGTGCACAGTGGACTAATGCAATGTTTGTCGGAGCCAAGGCTGTTGAAATTTGCACTAACCTTTCATTGAGGTGACGTGACAGCAAGAAGGAGCAAATGATAATGCAATACCAAAACCAAGCAACACTTTTGATGATTTCAATCAAGATGCATCTTTGCTGACACACTATAGCCAATCATTTCACTTTGCCAACATTCAAATGACGCATGTGACATCAAGAGAAAATGTCTGATGAACTTAATGAAGAACTTCTATTACAAAAGTGTATGAATGGGGCTGGAGTGATGCTTTACTGAAGGTTTGTGCCAATTCTTTAGATTTAATTTGAACATTGTTGTGTGCACTGACTTTAATGTATTGCGTTGTTTTCCGACATTTTTATTCGTAAGGTTCAGAAACAGCGTGAAATGATAAATGTGAAATAATGTAAAAGGCTGCTTGGAGTTTTATATTGTAGAGGAAGCTGTAAGACTCAGCTAAGTAGTTTATGATCAGGCTATAGAAGCCGGTCAACACTGTGAAAATATGAAGTTTGGTGCTTCTGATTGAGTTTAGTACTATTAGTGACCAAGCCATGTCAAATTAGTAATACTGGTCAGTTTGGTTTGCAAATTTTGAATTGATTCAGGTTTTTAATGTTCAAGTTGCCAAATGAAAGCATCACTCCACACCTTCAGAGTACACTGGTTAATGTTTTCCATTCAAAACAAAGAGAAGGCCATTAGTCATAAAGGGAGGTGCTGACACATGTTTTGTGTACGTGTCATATTTGTGTATATTTGGTAACGCATGTAGCTTGACCAGAACAGCTGTTACACTGAACACTGTTGACGGTCAGTGGTCATTGGTCCACACTTACCCCTGAGCTGCTCAGAGCCTGCTTTTACTGTGAATGCTTGTCCCTTACCCCTTTCCCCTTACAGAAAATGTATCCATGTTGAGATGTGACCAGAGTCTTGACTAATTGTACACAGAAAATTCTTCAAATATGTTCGTAGCTTCACTATTAAAAGATACTGCAGGGTGAGCTGCACAGGATTGTGGGACGGAGAGCAATAGCGACTGAAGCTTTGTCGAAAAAGTTGTCAGAGAGAAGAGATTAAATGTTACTATGAACAGAGATAATGCTTAACATGTGTAATGTGTCTGTATATGAAAATGTAAAGTCTGTTTATATGAAAGTAAGATTAAGTGAGATATTGTTCTTTTTGCTGCAGGAGTGCAGTGAAAGCATTAATAACTATCCTCCTGTAGGTTGTAGCTAAATGAAGGCACTTTGTGTTGAGCTCAAAATGAGCTGTTGAATGAAAACTAGGGCAGGTTTGGTTTAACGTCGTCCACATCATTCTTGACCGTACTGATGTCACTGTAATCTTCTGGAAAGTGCTCATACTCTATATGCAACGTTGATGCATACACTCTGAAAACCAAATATACTATGTCTGTGAATACTGATAAATGTAACACATCCCGTCTGCACCTCACTCACTCTGAGCACTGACTATTATATATGACTTTTTTGTGAGTTGACCCATGAACCTCGGCACTTGCTATGACCTTTAACCGAGTTCTGCTGGTGGAGGGAGCCATTTTGGTTGGGTCACTTGTTGTACTGTTACTTGCAGAGCTCTTTGATTTTTTTTTTGTTTTTTTTTTTACAATGCCTTATCAAACAAACAAAATGTTCAATAACATTAAATGCAAGGGAACCTGTTATAAATCCTTGATTGAAGCTTGAATTAATTTGTAATAAAAAATACAAATATGAAAGTTTCCTCAGTTTCATAAATGCGAGAAGAAAATGTTGTATTTCAACAAGCTCCTGATTCAGTGCTGAGCTTTGTTCGGAGTATTGAAGAGATTTAAAAGTACATCCACGTTCCATCCTGATGCTTCTAAATGAGCTATCAAACTGATAGGGGCAAGAACACTACACATATGGGTACACAAATCAGCCTAGAGATAATAGGTACCTCTTTGTCCACAAGGGGGCAGAAAAATTAACACAAACCAAAAATTCCTCTTGAGCCAAATGTGTAAAGGTGTGCAAAACAATTGAACAAGTACCAGGAAGTTAAGAGTGCTGGAGCTTGAGTAACTGATTTGTTTTGGTAAACTTAGAGAAGCTGTGTATTTGGAAAATAACAAAAGAGTTGTTTGAAAAACATGCACCAGGTTGCATCAAGTTGTTTGTAATCCATTTCTTGAATGTTCAAGTAGCTTTGTTGTTTGAGTTTTCTTCTCCAGTTCACCTGACTTGAGAAATGAATCATTAACCACTAAGGAGGGGCCAATGGTTAGTCAATGAAACTCAAAAGGGATCAGTGTCATTAGTAATACTTGTCTTGCTCAGCCTGGATTATCAAAATAACTCATTGTTATGAGCAATCTTTAAAATATCAAGTTTATTCAAGTTTCATACAAGTGGTGTCACACAAATGTACAAATAGTGGCTCAGTTTTTCCCTTTTTCATTTCAGTGCTTTGTTTGAGGAGAGTAGAGCTCTGACAGCTGAGAGCAGGCCTTATTAAGGTCAGGCACAAAACAAAGAAAAAAAACAACACATCTAGTGTTTAACTCAAACATTTCTTGCATCTGGGACTTTATAGAAGGATGATGACCTAAAAGCAAGTACAATTATAGCAGCCTGTCACAATAGTTAGACTTTTTGGTCGTGTTTTAGGCTGCCATGCAGTGAGCCATGGCACAAAGCTCAGTCATCACATTTAAAAACACCAAGTCTTATTATGAAAAGCAACGCTGTCCAAGCATAATTCATTTGATTTAACATACTCGAGTCTGATTCAACACAATACAAGAAAATATAGAAGAGAGATAAGTACCAATGTCGATATTAAAAGTATCCGCTTAAGTGCAAAGCAACTTTGTATTATATTGGTAAACAACGTGTTCGCTGCTGCTGCTCTTGTCGAACAGGTCACACCATTATTCAGAACGACAGAGATGATTTCTTGACTGTTCATACTGACATGTAAACCTGTTGACACTGTGCTTACACCCACTCCTTAGGGTTTTGAAGCACCTCCAGCATCTCAGCCTCTCGGGTACCTTTGGCAGGCTCATGCATGTACTCCCACCTGAGGATGACAGGTGAGTTTGTTACCAAGCGACGTAGACAGCTGATTCCCGTCACACAGGCAGTAGAAGGATAACGCTTCTTTGAAGCACAGTTTTCTTACCTTGCAGTGAGGGGGAGGGACATGAGGATGCTCTCAATTCGGGAGCCGGGTGTAGCCAAGCCGAACTTAACACCCCTGTCGTACACCAGGTTGAACTCAACATACCTGTAACATGAACGCACAAAACTTACAGAAGACACAAGCAAAACAGAAACCTGTGGATATTGAAATGAGGATGTGATTCAGTTCATCTTTCTGTTCCAACAAAATTAATGCTGGAAAATCTATGTCAGACTTTAAGTTTGATGCCTCAAGGGCTGCCGAGCATCTCAGATCAAACCAGGTTGAAATACAAAAGTAATTGGGTGATAATTGTAACCATCATCCAGTCTCTGTCTGAGCATCTCTATTCAATGACTAGCTCTAAAGCTTCAGTGGGTGCCATTTTCCTTTGGTAACACTTTACTTTACAGGTCCACAAGTTTCATCGTAATAGGTAATAGTTAGACAGACTTTTAAAAATATTTCTTTGAACGAATTTTTGGACAATTGGGCAAAAATTCAGACACAATTTCTTTAAAATTATGGCCAATCTTAATTACAAGCTGGTCACAATTGACAGGCAACTTTTTTTTTCTTTTCAATTTATTTGAAATAAACATTCAGTAGTCATATTTGGCTGTTATCGAGAATTATATGCAAGTCTCTGATTAAGATGTTACTTAAAATTTATCATACTTCGTCACTCACCTCCCTCTTCGCACCTGCTGCCAGTCCTTCTCCTCCTCAGTGAAGGGGTCATTCAGGTGTTTTTGTACAATAGGCAAGTAACAAGGCACCACTGTTCGGGCACAACTTTTCACAAAACTGAACGCCTCCTCCTGACTTGGAGAGTCCAGATCATCAAAGAAGATCCCCCCTATACCTCGAGTCTCTCCTCTGTGACGGATGTAGAAATATCTGTCGCACCTAAACAAAGGAAGAAGTGGTCGAAGAAAAGCAATCAGTTTTCCTATAAGATCATAAACAACTTGAACAAATATATTAGCAATCATAAAACAGAACAAAAAAATGTAAAACTGTCCTCAAATGCATGATTATACACTTTTGTTTTTCTTCTTGTTTTTGCCAAAGGAAAAAAACATCTCCAGGTAATAGCCAGCACCATCAGGTCAGATGTATTACTGCCTTAAATGGAGGTGGCTACGCTCCGGTTGCAGCCTTTTCTGCATCACTGTATGATGATCATTTACACTCTATAACCCCTTTCTGTCTATTAATGAAGAAGCAACATTTTATTTTGCATTAAACACCTTTTCACATTCATTATATTCTTTCTTTATTCTATCAATCTGTGTGTTGCTTTGATTTTTTAAAATTGTTTTAGCAAATTCAAGTACAGCCGATATGTCAGTAGCTTAAGGTTTAAGATAACTTATGATGAGACAGGGCTAAATATAAATGAGGTGTACGCTCATCTACATAGAGTGCTCTGGCTAAAGCCAGTACATAGTTGGCTAATCTTAGTTTTACAACAAGACTAAGCTGGGGAAAACAATTTATTTTTTTTGACCAGGTAGGCCAAATTACTTCTAACAAAGTACATTTCAACATGATCCCCCATTGATTAACCGCACCCAGTCAGTCACATCCACCATGGTCATTTACTGGCTCAACGGTCTTTTTGTAACTGCAGATTTAAGGCAAAGGCTTTTCCTTATCACTGTCTTACAGTGAGGATACACCCATTGTAATCCTCCCACACAAATACTAAGAAATCTGACCCACAAATGGGCACGTGCTGATATATGCACGTATTTGAGGAGTAAATGTGAAGTGGTATGAATGCAAGATCACTCCACAGCAAGCTCGTACCATTTCTTGAAGTCAGGATAGTACTGTGAGTGGTGTTTATCGCAGGCTTCCTTGAGGGTGTTGTGGAAGTGGTATGCATCTTTTTCGTTGACATAAACTGGAGTTAGGTCTGTGCCTCCTCCGAACCACCACTGCTTAGAGCCTTGAAGAGACAAACAAGGGGTATCATTCATCCATGGACTCAATAGTGTCACTGACACCAAGACACAACAGCTGACGACAGGGTCTCAAACTCACCATCTTCCTCTTCAATCTCAAAGTATCTGTAGTTAAAGTGCACTGTGGGGATGTGGGGGTTCTTGGGGTGGATGACGGAGCTCACACCCATGGCACAGAATGGCAGCTTACCTAGGAGGCATGACACTTTATCAATGAGACATTACTCTGAATCTGGATAATCACTGTTTGATTTTAAAGCTTTGTACAAAACTCACCATCTTTCCCTTTCAGGACTTTCCCTCTGCTCCTCATCTGCTTGGCAGCCTCCTCAGTCAGGTGTCCAAACACCACTGACACATTGACTCCTGCTTTCTCAAACACCTTTCCATCTTGCATCACACAACTGATTCCTCCACCACCTGGCAAACACACAAAATGCTGCATCTTGAATCAACAATTTGTTTAAAAATCCCACAAAAACTCTGGCATTATAGATACGGTGCCTGGACATGTCCTCCTTTTTGGTGGTAAAACTATATCCGGGGGATTTTCATAAATTTCCCTCAAACATCCAGGGGTTTTCTCAGCTTGTTCAACAAATCATTATTCTGATGCACCAACTTGTTAAGATGTTAAGCATGCAGGGAAACACACTCTGACTACTTAGGCTGCACTCCCAAAAACAAAATGCTAAATTGGAAATGCACTTTCACAAATGAACTACAAATATATGGTAGAACCCCTCTGGTGATCAGAATGTTTTTGGCCCATATTAAGTAAAAATTTTGAGCTAAAAGGTCAAAGTCAGGTAAGAAAAGGTCAGATTTTGAGGTAAAAAGTCGATAAGTTACAAATAGTTATTAAGTCAAGATTGTGAGAGAATATCTAAATTTTGAGACATTCAAATAAGAAGTCTGATATTAAAAATCAAGTTTTTTGAGATAAAAAAGCCAAATACTCCCAGAGAAAAGGTCAAGTTATGAGATTAAAAGCCAGATATTGAGACAAAATGTCAAAATTAGGAGAAAAAGTAGAAATTTGAGATAAACAGTCAAATATATGAGAAAAAAATTGAAGCACTCCTGAAGACTTTGTACCGAAAAAAATTTGCTTTGTTTCCACAACATTTTGGGTTATGAAGCTCCTTTGTTGTCCTTGAGTATTTTGGGGTATGAAGCTCCAAGAGGCTGGGTCGGTGGTCGTTTTTTTGGGTTTTATGGTCGCTCTAGTTACAGATGGATTATTGGTTATTTTCTGCCCCTCTTACCTTCTTTCCTCTGCCACCTGTCCACCTTGAACGTCCCACCATCCACTTCCTGAAGGGCTCTGCAGAAGTCGGCCTGCGTCTCCATGATCAGCATCTCCATCCTCGTACTCATTTCCCCTTCTCTCTCCTGCATCACAGCGATATCAGTGACCGGAGGAGACATGAACCCCCGGCATCTCTCCAGGATATCGCCCTCTGGCTCTTTCTCCACAGCTGGAGACACCTTCGTTGCCATTTCAGCCCGCTGGAAGTGGTTAGCATTGGCGAAAACCCCAGCTACTGCCGCTGTCACCGCCGCTGCTCCAGTGAGCGCCAGGGCTCCTCTCCCGGATCCTCCGGCCGCGGTCCTGCCTGCCGTCCCCTGGGACATGAACCGTACACTGGAGCCTCTGGACCATCTCATTCGCGGAAGTAAAATAAGTGGCTGACTGTGAGCAGAGGATAACGGTGAGTGCGACTCTCCTCCTCTGGCAAGACCCTTTAAATGTGCCAATAAACATCTTCTCGTGCTAGTTTGAGCCATTGAACATAAGACTATAGTGGCCATTTGAATTATTAACTAACACGACCTATTTCCACGGTGCGTCGCGGTCTTAGACAGTTAAACTGACTCCTAACATTATCAGAAAGTTGTACCTACGAGCTATCAGTCATGCGTCAAGAAGTTACGCGTTAAGGGGCGCGTCTTTCTCAGAAAGGATATGAGCATTATGGGAATTGGTGTTTTCTGACATTTACTCTGCAGCTGGCTGCGGGTTATTAGAGTCTGAGAAATAAACTCAAATACCCAGAATGCAATGCGTTAGGAACGGAAAACGTATTTGAGAACCTTATTCATGTTTCGGATATTTGTAACAAGTTACAGAGCAGTTTATCTGAAACGGACTTTGTCTCTGAAGGAAAATCTAACAATGTAAATACCTTCGTCTGTGTGTACTCTACGTCTGGGCAGAATCGCACAAAACTGAAACAGACTCTTGTTCTTTTTTTCTTCTTCGTCCATTTAAGTTTAATATTTTCTTCCATCTATTTAGGAGCCAAAGACATCCCAATATATAAAAAGTCTGTGAAGTTGTATTTACGGGTGGTTCTCCAACTACAGACAAATTTGGTCATGATTTATTTATTTATTTATTTTTTAGAAAATCAAAGTCTTATTTTAAAAAGTATAATGAGTTGTTCACATTTTTGCTTTTTCATGTACGTATTTGTACAAAACTCCAAAACTCGCTCAACCCCGTTATTGTTTGAACAAGGAGCTTTTATTACTTGGTGTTGCGTTTGGGTGCTCTATGTTTGGGTGCCCCTGTTTCCTCTGCGCATGCGCGAGTGCAAAGCATGTTGTAGGTCTCTATGGCGACGGGTCCATTAAACCTTTTAGTGCTGCAGAGGGACTAGAGGCAGATTAAGCGCACAAGTGTCGTTTCGTAGACTGTCGGGCATAATGTGGGCCAGCTAAATATAGAGTTAGTCACAAAATAACCCCATATATGTCTCCTTTTACAGCTTTTTAACTCGACTGGATTACCACGCAAGAACCTGCAGCTGCTGGTGAGTTAACTGTCAACCACTTTCAGATATTTAATTGCTATTTAGTACAAGAAAAAGTTGAAAGAGTTGCAACATTTCTATAGACTGAATATACAGCTTTTTGAATTTCGCTGCTCAAGTTAATTTTGTGGCTAGCAGAGCTGTACATATAAACTGCATAAAGGTCTAATTATCACAAAGTATGTCTTTTATAGCCTGTAAAATTGATGTTAAACTTCAGCAGTACCACCGATCGTAAAAATACGATCTTTAAGCCAGAGGACGGGAGAAATGTGTCACAAAAATATAAGAATTAAGTTTGGATAACCTTGTAATTTTCGTATTTTACCAGCAGACGGTGACAAATATCTACCTAGCAGACGTTTAGAACATATGGGTACATTGAAATATATATTTTTAAGGACATTAAGTGATGAAGTGATTAATGAAGTAAAGTCTACTGAAAGTCGAAAATATGGATGGCATGGTAAATGTCCTTTGCCTCTTTAAAGAATTAAACTCTAATTTTTTTGACTATGACTTGTATTATTATGTATTTGTAGTGTTTCATATATCATAATACTGTATCTTCTACATTGTTTATTGTCATTTGTGCTGCTTTAGTAAATGTTGAGATGCTGTTGTGTTTCATGTCTGATATTTCTTTCTCTGCTTGTTTTGGAAGAATATCAGATTCATATTCGACTGATCCTCCCTCACTGAGGATTATGAGTGAGGTGGTTTGCACAAAGACCCAGGAAGAATATGAGGATGACTTCGAGAAGGATCTGGATTGGCTGATCAGTGAAGAAGGCAGGAGTGAAGATCAGGTACCTCAGACCTGAAATGAATATCAACACCAGTGTCATCTTCTCTCTCTAATTTTTTGAACTGCCTTTCTCTCTTGGTAAAACTCTGTGTGAAAAGTATTGAGTTACCTCAGCTGGCATGTCTCCCTTTCAACTCTGTGCACATACAGTGACACACTTTCACTGTGGCACTGCCGCTGAATGCAATATTAATGAACACGATCATACGTTAGCTATCACACCTATTACCTGCTGTGTTGACACTGTTCACTCACATTTAGACTTGTGAAACGATTCCCCTCCTGCAGGGTCCCGACTATGATGACATAGAGGCGGAAATTGATAAAGAACTTGAGGCAGACGAGAAACAAAAAGGAATGAAAAGAAATCAGAAAACTTTCAAGGAGGAGGGTAAAGGAATCAAGACAGAGGAGGTGGAAGAAGATGAGGAGCGATGGCCTTCTCCAATGGACCCGTTAGAGTACGACTCAGACAGAGACAGCCCAAACAAGTCTTTGCCTGTAGTCCCTCCACCTCCTGGGATAGATGAGCAGACAGAGGAGGAGAAGAAATACATACAAGAGAAGATCCAGCAGGCGAACCGAGAGCTGCAGGACCAGGAAGCTCCAGATATGACAAGACGGAGGCGTCTGCACTTTAAAGAGAAGCTAGTGGATCTAGTGGTGCCTCCTTTACAGTTTGAGAAAGATGGTAGGGAGGTGGAAGGAGAACAAAGCAACGACAGAAATAAAGATTCTGAAACAGAGACTGAAGTATCAGGAAAGCTTTCAAAGCTCAAACTTTCTCCAAGGGAGGAGAAGATACAACCTGAAGGATGTGCTGGAGAACATGTGGTGAAAGAAGGCCGAGTCCTTGTAGAAAGAGATGGGAAGTTTGATTTGGTCAGCCTGAAAGAGGTAGAGAGTCAAGGGCTTTTGCCTCCAATAATATGTAGTGACTATTCACGCTCCCTGAGCCAGATTGAAAGCACCAGAAAAATACCTCAGTCCTCCTCTTCCCCACTCCAGCAAGGAAGTTTTAATCAGCCTCATGCCCCCAAACCTCCAGCTCAGCCCAGGAGCCGACCCAGCTCAGCAAACCACAGCCAGAGGGGACGAGGCCGGAGCAACAGCAGCAGCAGCAGCAGCAAACGGCGGGTGCAGTCAGCCACTGGGACTACTTGTCAAGCCACCTACACTCTCTCCCCACAGCAGAAAGAGTTGCTGCAGAGGGTCCAGGAGAGGAGGGAGAGGCTAACCAGAGAAGTAAGAAGATAGATTAGTCCAAATTAAGATTCAGACAAAGAATATGATGTTAAATAGTGTGAAGTTGTAACTGAGTGTGTTGATTCCTTTTCCCTCGTGACAGGCCGAGCAGAGGAAAGCTGACGAGGAGGAGCAGAAGAGGCAAGAGAACGAGCTGGCATTTAAAGCCTGGTTGTTGAGGAAGAGAGAGCAGCTTGAGGAGGAGAAAAGGATCCGTCGAGCCAAGGAGATGGAGAGGATGACTTCTAAGGTACGGCCACAGGGGGGCAAACCAACCTAACACGTTGGCAATGGCGTGGAGGGATACAGGCTTGATTTAGTTCATTGACTTAGTAACAAATTCCTCTTCTGGATATGTTTCTGTTCACGCAGAGGGACTCCTGTGACCCTGAGGAGTCTTTTCAGCTGTGGCTTCAGAGGAAACAGGAGCAGCAGCAGAAAGACAAACATCTGCAGGAGATGAAGAAGCTGGAGGAGGACAGTAGATATCTGTTACGCAGCCGTGAGGAGTGTGAGCGTGCCTTTAAAGTGTGAGTTAATTGAAGATTGGTCTTGAAAAGAGGAGGGGTTGTCTTGTAATCAGGGTTGTCCTACATTCGGGTCAATGCAGTATTTAATAAGGTACAATGTTTTTTCTTTTTCATTAGATTTTGCAACAGGGATTTTACACTTTGGTCTTGTTTTGCCTCCATCCTCAGGTGGCTGAAGCGTAAGCGGGCAGAGAAGCGTGTGGAACAGCAGGCAGCTCGAGAGCGCTCCCGCAGGTTGGTGCTGGAGGAGCGACGTGCTCGACGCATGAGGGACCTGATGTGTACCATCAATGAAAACAGGCCATTCAGATTTACTGAACAGCTGGCTTATCGCTACTGAAACAGTGAATACAAACAGGCCATCAGCTCTTCAGGCCAACATTAAAAATTTTCACTAAAGAGCAATTTAAACACAAAACAGGACACCACACCTCACCAGATGTGTGTCCATTTCGATCCCTGTGCTGTGTTTAGAAGACTTGTACCGCAGTGACCTCAACTGAGTATTAACATAATTAGGAAATTAAAACACTAGGATTCTTTTAAGAAGTATTTAGATATTTAGAGTGACTATTATTTTTAATGGAAGATATTTTGTGAAGTGGCAGATGCACTTTATTTTTAACGGAGCTCTTTATAAACCTGAAGTGCTTAGCAGCTTAAGGAGGGGGTGTTATGCTTCCCGTCTTTTAATGTGGATCTAAAGTAACAGTGCTGGATTTGCATACTTGACGTGCAGATTTTCAACCCCCCACATATTTGTTTCTTGCAGAAATATTTGTTTCAAAACTTTTTCTTCTAAAAATGGAACAAGATCTTACCAAACTTGCTGAAACAGTGAGGCCATGGATAAGGAAGATGGGCCTAAAACACGGAGGTCTGCTCATATCTCTTTCCCTGATGTGCCCCCAGAGGGCTGGCCAATCAAAAGGAAGGGTATTTGTGGAGTGGGGCGCCTCAAAGAGACAGCATCTAAAACAAAGCATTTCAGAAAGAGGCTGACTGTTTTTTTTAAAACACCAGTGTAATAAAATAAGCATCTTTTGGTGGCAATACTTCTTGGAAAGCTACTCCAAGGGACATAATAAAGCCTAAAAAAAGTACAACACCTCCTCTTTAATTATGGGAGCTGACACAATAATTATGGTTTGCCTTTTTATCAGAGTGTTATTTAAGTATAAAAGAGTACATATTTTTGCAAACAAAAATATTCACACCAGGCTCTTAAGGGAACATGAAACACAAGTGCTGTATCAGCCTAATGATCATAATTAAATTCTTATATGATGCAAAGCAACAATGTTTCTTTCTTTTTGAACAAGGTGTTTTCAGCAAAAAACCCAGCACATAATCAAAGACAAGGAATATATATATATATATTTAATTTATAAGCATGTACAAATACACATTATTGTGCTACAGCATTTCAGAATCAAATATCAGTGAAACAAAAGTGTCCAACTTCAAAAAATAGAAAAAGAAACATCAGGACTACGTTGCTGGTTAGCAGACTGAATCTAAGCTACTCTGTATGTTTCTCTCCAATGGATTTACAGTGCATGACTTGGACTATCATCTCTATCATCAACACAAATAAAAAGACTCACAAAACCAGACAAATAGATATTCCTTTAAACAGGAACGATTGATAACTTTTGTGAATAAAAGCTCCTCTTATCAATGCAGACAGTCACCACAGCAGCTGTCTATTATTTAAATCACATAAATAAAAGTAAACACACACAATAGTTAAACCAGTACTGTGCTTTGTGTGCCCCGGAACAACAATTCAACACATCATCAAAAAAAACAAAAACAAGAGGGAAAGTTGACACAAAGACAGTTTCAGGCAGACATGGAGAAAGATGGGGTGTATGGTCATTAAATATTCAGCATAGTAGATCATCTCTCTCTTTTTAACTGTCTTTGTATGAGTGTTATTTAAAAACAGATGCCCAGATGAGAAAAAAGTGCACTGTTAACATGAAAAAGAATTATTACTGGCACTTAATCATAATACAGTATTTAATGACATAATGTTTAAGATGACAGACTAGTAGAAAAGGAAAAGTACCTTTTCCTGATTAAATTATTTGAATGACTGACCACCAAAACTGGGCTATTCTTTAGTGTCAGTATTTTTTGAGTGAGACCCTTTAAACATTTTGCTCGGAGCAAAAAAAACTAAAGTTCTCATCTACTGTTCTTCTCTTTGGCGTCTTCACAGATAAAAGCTGTCTTACATTTGAAACTGTCTGCACTGCCATCCCCCAAAATATATCACATCATTGAAGCTGTTACTGGGGGAAAGAGACAAATAAAGATAACTTAAGTACAGAACATTAAGCAACAACAACAACCAAAAACTACTGATGACAAAATACAACAATATTATTAACCTTGCACTTCAAACAGTACAAAAATAGAAATGTTCTGATCCAAAGTTCAGTTCAAGAAATATTTGAAACATATAATAAGATTTGCTGGATGGAGTCGGCGTGATGTGTTTGTTTGCTTCTATAGTTCATCTTTCGGGTTGATGTTGAGGCCTTGACCCCAGACTGCCTGTGTGTCTAATGCCTGGATCACCTCATCTGCTTGTAGTCTCTCCTGGTGAGGAAAAGAGAGAAAAAAGAGGGGTTTTTTTCATGTGAAAAATTGATAATCTAGAATAGAATAGAATAGAATAGAATTTCTTTGTTGTCATTATACAGTTGTACAACAGAATTGTTACAGTTTGCCTTTATAGAGCAGCAAAACAACAAGAAAAAAGAAACAACTTGTATTGAGGTAAGATTTGTTGTGTACAGTTGTGTGGAGGTATTTACAGAGGGGGTATATATAAAAAGATGTCAGGTTTGTCTTTTTTATGTCTATATATATATATATATATATATATGAGACATCAGTTTACCAGTTCTCTGAAGAGCGGGTCTAGTGTGAACCACAGAGCGACAGCACATCTCTGCCCTCCTGTGACTGCCTTCACGCCGTGTGGGTTCTCCCCTCCTGAGGAGAAGCCCACCATTCTGCCACACTTTGGCTTTACCGATGCCTAAATGAGGTTGATGGAGACAGAGTAAGTACGAGGATGAGGTTAAAGCCATCACCATTGCTTTTTAATTTTTTTTTCTTCAATGGGAGAAATCAAGTCCTGTAAAACACACTTAGGCTTTGTCTTTTTCCTCCCTTCAGTTGCACTTTGTATATCTCACGAGATCTTTCTCTGACTAATACTATTTTAATATATTACCGTGACTGTTTTGGCATCCATCTCTGTGAAGATAAACTCTCCTCCTTCAAAATCCCCATTCAGATATAACAGTGCACTGGAAAGAAACAAATAGAAAAGAGATGAGCAAAAGTGCTGCACTAGTTTGAGTGAGAGGAAGTTTGTTTTGGTACTATTCCACCAGCCACAAACCTGTAGTCTCTGTATGTGTATGCTGGAGGCTCCTTCCAGCACTCGTTGGCCTCTGGGTCTAGCAGACAGTTGTCAGCATGGATTGGATGGCTAAGATCATTCCTGTGATCCTGCTGACCTGTGAAACCACAACACACAGAGCATAAACACACACGAGAACAGTCTTTTTTCATTATCAGAACACAAACTTGTTCAGGTTCAACATCTACCATAAAAATGTCAGCAAGGACAGGGTGACTGATATATCTAATACTGTAGTATAGAAGCTGAAATAAGGATGCAAGAACAGGAATTTAAGCTCATGACATTTTATGTGCTAAGCATTTATATAACATCAGATGCTGAAGTTTGTGTTTTAAAGTCTAGTGTTGGTTGCTGTGTGTAGGTGACCTGTGATGGCTGTCCGGCACACCAGGTGTGTGTAAGAAAAGTGCAGGGTGGAGTTAAGCATGAAGTAAGACTCGATGATCCTTCTTGCTCGCTCACTGGTATCATAAAAGAGACGAGCACTTCTCATTGGCACTCTGCCCTCGTAGCCATACTGCAAAGTAGAGAAGAGCAAAACGAGTCATTTAGGTTATGTTCTTTCTTAGGGCAGTTGCAGAATTCAGTTAACTTCTTGTCTTGGATAAAAAGATGTAACTAATAGGAAACTTTTGGACAAAGTTTGTTTTGGATGATTGGGTAGACCTGCAGGGTTTTGAGAACAGTGGCTCCCTCAAACTTCTCATTTGGAGTGTGTGGAGACATCCTCCCTCTATAACCGTCTCCCGCCATGGTAACAGCCTGAAAAGTTTGCAAGAAGAAAGAAAAAGACTGAAGTCTCAGGTGCAGGCTCACACACTCAGCAAACACTCATTCTTCATCAACCAGAAGTACCTTTTAAATCTGAAGTGGTTTTAAAACTTTGAGCCAAGGCCGAACCTACATGATCTGATTTATGAAGTCTCTGACAGTTCCAGAGAATTTCTTTTATTAATGTTGTGTAATGTCCTTACATGTGCCAAGTGTCTGAGGTCTGAACACTCCTCTTCAGATATGACATGATCCAGCAGCACCCTCTGGGTCCCGTTCAAGGCCGCAGAGTTCTGCACCAGCTGCACACTGTCGTACACCAAGGGGCCTCCTACACAGATCACAGAGCAGTACTATTTAAAGTATGCAGTGTGTTATCTTGAGATTTAACTACAGAGCTGTGCAGACTCTTTCTAAGTCAAATAACCCTTATCCAGCTTGATCTCTGGCTGCAGTTACCTTCTCTGAGCTGTTGTTGAGCAGCAACAATGACGTTTTTCTTCTCTGAAATGGGAACATACTCCATCCAGCCGTCAGTACCTGAGGGAATCCTGGAAGAAAGGAGAAGCATAGATTATTTAAATTACATTCACTGTTTTCATGTGTCTCCTAGAGGCAATGGAGACCAGCTGCAAAAAATAATAGTATCATGAAAGTTGATTTAAATCACAGCCTTCTATTATAACATCATTTTTCATGATTTTAAGTATTACCACTTTATAACTGATGAATGTAACTTGTTTTAATTTTTAAAAGAGTAGAAGACCAATCAATAAATTCATTTTGATACAAATAAATAGATTGTAGCAGATTTATGGTTTGCTTACCTGTTTGTATCATCTCTTCCACCTGTACTGCTCCAATAATTCTACAAGAAAGAAAATGTTGATTAAATCTTACAGTCAAACTTGAAATAGGACACGTGTATGTGTGACCAGCAGGTGTCGCTGTAGGCTGGGGAGGTAGTTCCATGTAAGTAGCGGTGCCAGACACCTGTTACCCTGCTTTGAGTCGGCAGGGGTACATCAATACTTCACACACCCAGCAGAAAAACTGAGACATATGGACTGGTTTATAGATAAGTGCACATTAAAGTACACCATCTACTTTAGTTTCAGGCAAAACTGGGAATTACAGGCCACTGGTTGGTGTATAAATACTTAAATTTGCTTTAAACACAGAAAGCTTTGGAAAGATGTTGTCATCTGTTAACTCACCCCTTCAGTAAATTCCACACCCATGGTTTTACTGCCTATCAGAAGGAGCTCCAGTTCCTGTTTGTGTCTCCTTAAGTACCAAGCAGCTTTCTGCAAGCACAAACACAAACATACAAATAGTTTATGGTACAGTTTAGAACAGAATCACATTTAGAAAAAATCTACATGTTCTCTATGTATGGCTATTTATAGTTTAATTTTTTCAAACCTTGAAACATATCACTAACTCTAAAAGTGGCATTTCGCTTTGGCCCTGACTTTCAGGCCGGTAATAAAAGCCTTGGATCGCTTTCCAACAGAGACTGTGATGGCTTCACTTCTCTGTGCTCTGTCAGAAAGACAGTTTTGCTACCATTTTCTGCCTTAACCAAAATTTTCTGTCAGTGAAGCAAAAAAAATATTTGAGGAACAATGTGTGCTTCCTCTAACTTTGTACCCGTTGTGATGGAAAGTGTTTGTATCTGAAGGGTTTCAGAGGCCAATACAGGTCAAAAAACAGGAATGACCTTTGGCCTGATAATCACTCATGTATTCAGACATATAAAATATCTTGAGCTGAAAAATAAAGTGACAAGACCATCACAACAAACATCACAACATTTGTGCAAGTCCTCTGGCCAAGGGGAGTGGCTGCACTCCACTTCATACGGATTGTCCCCACAGCCACTTTAAACAGCAAACTTGGAAAAAGAAATACTGCCTCTCCTGCCAAACAAGGCAAATACCTTTTAAAGGTCACAATAATTCACTTGACTAACTTTGGCTACACACAGAACCAAGCAGTTGTACGAACAGACAGAACCTTAAAGTCAATGCTATATTCACTTCTATGTTCGTGGTAGGTTAACATATGAGTGTTATTGTGCTGTAACTCTACAAATATTGGGAAAGACGGACAAAGAGACACTTCTTGGAGGCTTCCGGTTGGCTCTGTGAGTGAGTATTACGAAACATAAGCGTTCAGTTTCTTGTTTTTTGTAGGGGCTTGAAAAAAGGGAAAAGCCCTGTTTTTTCCACTTCCCTTCACGCAAGCTACCCCAAAATTGTTCCAGACCCTTCTGTGGGCACCCTGACATGGCTTTCCCTCCTCCTTCATGGTTCCTGAAAGGCCAGATTCTTTGGCATGGAGACAGGCGGGGCTGGCACAGAGATCTAACTCCCTGTAAATGAGCTCCCCGAGGCTTGGGGGAGGAGAGGACGCGGTGAGGAGAGGGGCCATATGACGGCCAGCGACTGACGGGTCTGGAAAGACTGGAGGGCTAGAAAAATGTAAGCTATGAGTAGAAAAACATAAGCATGGGCTCAAACGTGTCTGCATCAGCCTCTCTCTATCTGACACACACATATGGACACACATCCACACCGTCCTGCTGGGAGCCCCTGTGCTCTAATGAGGACCAGGCTTTCTAGGAAAAAGAGGTTGTGTAGTTGGGACTTCAACAAGGCGCTGCTTCACTTTTCAAAGCAGGTGATCAGAGTTTAAAGAGGAGAAATTTTCTGTTGAAGTGGCTGAGGAGAAAGTAGACTACTTAAATTCAGACATTCAGCCTTTTAATTCCTGCAGAGGTTTAGGATACCAGGAAATAAGCAAGCCCACAGGAATAAATATTTAGTCGTGAAAACGTTGACAGGGTGAAATTGGCTTACATCTTCCAGCTGGATGGAGAACACATACTAGTAAAAAGCCAATTTTGAAAGCGTTTTTTAAAAAGGGATTGTTGCCAAGCTGTAAGTTAAAGTTCATCCAAGAAACACAGCTAACAGCCGCTGCCTCCTGAGCGCTCTGCCCTCAAATAAACGCTTACCCTGCTCTTCCCCTTCCTCCTCTCCTTAAGTAGTTCCCCACACTTCTGCTCATATTATTTTCATGCTTTCCACTTCATTTGCTGCTCATGTTACATCTAGTTTTGGCCCTACAACAGTCAGATTTGAATTTTCATTTCCTATAAAACAAAATCCCAACATGTGAGCTCTACGGGAGGAGTTTTCAAATTGTGTCATGTTTCCTACAAGTTTTTCCCAAACAGGGCACTTGCTGTTTAATTAGCCAGAATAATGTTTCTAATTTGTTGGTAAATTAAACATCTACATCTGCTTTCTCTGACCTTATGTCTGCAAACCTCCCAAACTGTGGTATTGTACCTTACTGTTCCAGGGTTCCCACTCTGTCCCTGAAATAATTTTCCAGGACTTTCACAGGATACTAATGGATATTGGTATCAGCCAGTACTCAAGGCTGCAATATTGGTATTGTATCAGAAGTGAATAGGTTGTATCAGAGCACCCCTAATAATGTCGCCCAAAAGATGAGTTGATAACAAACATACATGCACTTAATCTTTAACCAGTTTGCATTTGCTCACAAGGCTGAGGGAGGATAAATAACTCTCCAGGATAACTGAACTGTTTCCAAGACATTTGACCTTTTTTCTTGTTTAACACAGATTTTCCATGACTGGATATTTAGTCAACCATTTTCTAGGTCTCCAACACGGGTGGTCACCCTGTGTTTGCCAAAGTTTTTACTCTGTTTTAATCACAGTGTAATCATCTGATACTGGGCAATACAACCATTACTCAACAAGTTGATTTAGCACTAGAATATCCATTTTTTTTAGCATTTATTCACAGACGTGTTGCCATGTTTATTTGAAAAAAGAGTTTCTGTATATTTAAAGAGCAATAAATCTTACATTTAGAGTTTTTCATGCAAGTTTTTATTAAATCTGCTACTCTCTTGGAGCGCAGTGGTTTAAGGTGGTCACTTTCCCGCATGTCACTCTCCACTCTTACCCTGTTTCTTCCACTATCCACTTCCTCTCTCCTATCCAGATTAAAAATAGCTTTAAAAAAATCTGCTACTCTCTCTTTGAGCCTCCTGAAGTAACATCAAAAGTTAATGGACCTGACCTCTCTTGGCTTGGCATCATGTCCTAGCTCCTCTCTGTAGTAATCAACATTTTCTGTGACAAACTCCTCTTCCTCGTGGAACAACAGGTAGGTCAGAGCGCACTTCAGGGCCTCCTCCAGGCGCTCCACTGCAAACAGACGTAAAGAAGGAACACATAATAAAAAAGAGTGTCTCAACAGTTTGACATCAAGTATGCAATGGTTATGTATAATAATGCTGAAAGTTAAACACAGGTCAGTGATGAAGTCAAGAATTCAGGTCCTCAAACACTTGGACATCTTGTTCTCTGTAGTGTATGAGGCTCTTGCACACAAACACATTCTGTACCAGCTTGTAAAGGCTCAGGGTTAACCAAAGACTTCCTTTCTAAGCTGACACTGAGGCAGCGTGTCTGCTGCTGTCAGCTGTGTGCTCTCAGGTCAGTTTAGAGTCTGGAGAGTTTAGCCCCCTCAAATAGAAACACAGCTCTGAGGATGTTTTGGGGGGGAACTACAGCAGCCAGGGCACAATTAGAGTCTGCTGGGAGATGGCTGATCTCCAATGCCACAGCATGAATGTGTGCGGTTTTGTGTGGGTTTGTGTGTGTGAAAGAGAGAGCTCTGGAACAAACCTCTGAGCCGGTTATTGTTAGACGGCTCAGATTACTGGGTGACATTAAGAAGTAGTTGGAACTGATTTTGGTTTATGGACGCTTGTAGAGATATGATCTGACAGATTTCAGGCTTTTTTTGTAGCATTTCTAAAATGTCCTTTAAATGATATCATAAATGGTTTGATTAAATGCAAATAAAACTGTTTTTTTTTCAATAATTATTCACATCATATATCATTGTCACAGTTTTGCTACTTCGGCTCTTGAAGGGTTTCATCGGGTCCAGTTCGACCTAATCGGAAAGTTAGGAAATGGCTTTTGGAGATAACCCATTTTGGCGCTAATAATCTCATTTTAAATTGGGGATTCTGATCTGGTATATACCTGGGTATTAGTCTTTTTCAAGATCACTTATAACACACTCACAGTCTCTTTAAGATTGTCATTTCATAAGTTTGGCCTGTGAGCAGTTTTTGCCTGAACTACACCACTGATGGACTGACTCAGACACTTCAAAGAATCCAGGTGATAAAAGCTGTCCATACACCCACACACACACACATACCAGAGCAAATACACACCCATCGGCAGCCTTTTATCAAGAATCAAGCATTAACTCTGAATGTTTCCTCAGAACCAAGAGAACCACTTTGTTTTATTAAAGCTGGATGCCTATTATGTGTAATCTGGTGATCTCATTACCACTCAGCTCACTTTCTTTCACCAAAACGCTTCTTTGTCTGCGTCAACTCGCAAGTCTTGAAGAGCTTTAGGACATCCATTTATTGGCGTCTAACCTCTCTCTTACACACACACACACGATCACAAATGTGCAAACTGGAACAAACACACCTTAGAGCTAAGACGGTAAATCAGGGTGTGATCATTCCTCTGCTATCCGAGTTTTTATTTGGGTGTGTGTTTTTGAGTGGGTGTCATTATCTTTGTACAATAGCACACCAATCGCTTTCAGATAGAAGAGTTAATTAAAACCTTCGAGCATAGTTGCAGCTCTGTTACTGATCTGTGTGTAAATTCTGTGAACACTCACCCTGGTAGTAAGCGAACTGCAAGTAGTCATAGTGCAGAGGCAGGTAGTTCTCCATGGGGGAGAGGCGGCCCGGTCGGGTGGCTAGGTCTCGGACACACTCATGTTCACAGTGTAAGACCTGAGTGAAGTGATCTGTGAAAAGAAAAGATTCAGATCAGATCGACACATGCAAGAAGGAGGAAAGCAGTCACCTCTGAAAATGCAATAATGACATACATTTGGATTTTGGTGAATATTCAGGTTGGTTTTTTTTCTTATATCTTTTCCCTTAGAAGTTGAATAGAAATAGAATCAGTTCAATAATTCAGTATGACAAGAATGGGAATGGAACATGGGATTGATACTGTATCACACATCATTAAGGATCTGCAATCAAGTCTACATGTTCATCTCTTTATAACAAGAATACAATAAAATATCCTGAAAATAAACAAATTCTGCTGAACATCAGATTTCCACTGTTGTGAAATGTGTGACTCCAACACCTCAGTGTTGTCCACATCTGCAACTTTATTGATTGGAAACTAACAACTGATCATATCATGTTTGATTTCTTGTTATTATAAGAGGCAACCCTTTATCATATTTGTTTGTTATGTGTTGTTGGTTATTGTTAAGAGAAGGCTGACCTATAGACTAAATAAGATCTACCTTCAGGTGAAACTAAAGTATCATTGAACCTTGAACTATGACTATATGAAAATGATCATCAAACTTGTCATTATGATTAAAAAATCCTTACGGTGTTCCATATTTCTTTGCTTTTGAAAAATGGTGGTGCACTTCACAAATGCACAAAAACCCTGATTTGCACTATTTCAATACAAAAAACCTTACACTTGCTTTGTATGTATATGTCCTAATTTTGGGGGTGGGTAGGGGGGTTTGCAATCGAATGTCTGTCTTTCTGAAACACTTTTAGAGACTTTTAAAAAATGTTTTCTCATGTATAACTATAATCTTTCATCTAGAAGTATTTCGCCACCTAACTGAAGCCTGACAGCTTTTTAAATTAAATTTCCAAGCAAGCATCAGTGTCAACTTCTATGGCTACGTGTTTGCACTGCAGTTACAAATCATTTTGGGATTATACCGTCAGGCCTGTTGACTCAGTTATATGTCTCTGTGTGGTCCCTTGAAAATGTATAGCATTCTTCATGGTCTGAGCTCATGCTTATTGCTCCGAACCACTGACATCATCAGTAAATAATCAGCTCAGGTTTCAGGCACAACTCTAATTCACTAGAAAAACAGCAAGGAAATAATGAGTGGCTCATACGCATGAGAGGTTGTTGATTAGAAATTAACAGCAGCTGATCGTCAGCTCAAAGATTAGAAACCATTGAAACTAATTTCTTTTGGCTTCTGACAAACCTGTTTGGCATCAAAGCAAACAAAAAGTCTGGAAACTGAACAGCAAAAATAAGGATTGAGTGAAGTGTTTTTTAAACTGTATTGGCCTGATGCTTCTAAGTGAGACTGATTATCACATTACTCTCTCGGTACATCAGGGGTTTTATGTTCTCTGCTGTCTAGTTTGTATTTAGCACTCATCTGGAAACATTTGATAAAAGAAAATATCTGGGGTTTAGATTGACCCATTGATTAAATTAAACCATCCACATCTTTTTTTCCCCTGCTGCCATAAAGTTGGTCAGATACATTTTTTGTGGGTACAGTAATATGTGGTGTCTCTTTTCTTGCTCAGGTACTGATTAATCCTCATGTTTGTTGACAGACGTTTCACATGGTGCTGTGTATCATTTCCTTCCTCATGTTGATTTAGCAGACATGATGACAGCATATGTGTGTGTGTGTGTGTGTGTGTGTGTGTGTGTGTGTGTGTGTGTGAACGGACAGTGAGGTCACTACCCAGCAGCTGCATGGTTGGAGCAGGATTGTAGTCTGTTTCGGTCTTTTAAAAGGTCTCTCAGGATCTGAGATGCAAGCGTTTGGAGCCAGAGTCTGAATACTGTAAAGAGATTTCTGAATACTGCATCTTTTTTTTCTGGAAAATGAATCTGCTACATGAGGAAGCAATTCTATAAGCGCTCATAGATTCAATGCACACATCTGAACATAAATACACCACATAATCACAGACTCCTCTATAGTGGTGCTATGTAAAATAATCCCTGGACTGTAAGTTAAACAAAATCCAGACAAAACTCATTAGCTGTCTCTTCTGTGTTTATAAAGCAGGGGCTGTAGGTTTGTGAGACAACACACACTCATAAGAAATTAATCTGCAGCTACTACCACACAGCTCCAGAGAGGAAAGCCCTGACTCGTGTCAACAAAATCCCCACTGAGCATATTTGATGTAAATCTGTAACATTATAATCACATCCTGGTGACCTGATGCAAAACTTTTGTGGTGATTGATACCACACATAGTCTGGTAACAGGAGTGGATATTAATGAGAAAAATCAAATATGAGTGGAGACAATAGACAAAATAAACAGACCATTATTTCTTCTGTTCCAGACTTCTGAGAAAAATAAGTGAAACTCATCAAACTTAAAGAGTAATTTTTGATCCTTTGGCAACCATACTATTTCAGGTTTTGCTGCTAAATGAAACAATAACTTCCCTTATTCAGGCCATAAACCCTCCACTTTCAAACATGATGAATTAAAAAAAGTTGTACTTGTGTTTCCTTTCTATAACTTTCAAGTTAATTCATTGATAAAAGAGGCCTGTGCTGTGGTGAGCCCTACAAAAACGCTACACTGACACAGGTTTGTCTGTCTCTGTCTCATGCTTTTATCCAGGAAACATTTGTTCTTAACCTCGATTGAAATGTCAGTTCACAAATCTAACTTCATCCACCCATCTTCTCTGACATGTCAGTCAGACTTTCTTCTTCTTACACCTCTCTGTCTCTAAAAAATTTCATGCTGATACATTTGGCAACTTTAACTATTTTCTAACATGGGGAATTCCAGGAAAAAATAGACGGCTGATGAAAACAAATATTAGTGAAATAATCTGAAGCAGGAGTTTAAATGACTGTCTGGTTTCTGCTTTCTCTTCAGCATGCTAGACCTTTTTTTGTTAAGGTAGGTAGTAGAGACATGACAAGAAAAGAAGGAAAATAGAGGGGATTTCTCAGTAAAAATAAACCTTCGACACTTCGAGTGCAGCCCGAGGTGTTTATGTTAACTACCTTACCACACAACCCTCTTCTTTACGATTGGGTATTTCTATAAATTCCAGTCATTTAAGTCAGAGACTTTTTTGAAATTAACTGAAGACAGATTTATAAAACAGCCAGAGGGTTTAATGCCTTAATGTTTTACTTCGAAACCCAATAAAAACACAAGGAGGGGTTTCTTAGAAGAACATGAGATCTAAACATGAGATCCAAGCAGAAAGCAAAAGTGAAGTCATCCACTTCTTCTGCCATCTTATTCTATCTGTATCAACAAACATCATACTTTCATTGTAATGTTCAAAGTCTAATTATTACTTTGACCTCATCCAGTGCTCTGCTTCAAACATTAACAGTTATCAAAATTAGAGATGTAACTGGAGGAAGACCGTTCTGCATCTGTCAGACAACAACAGGATGAAACCATCGACATTATTTCACAAGCTCTTACCTGATACCAGTTCATGGAGGCTGTATCGATAGCGGAGGTAATCATATCCCTCAAACCTCTGCGGCCACTGACACAGGGCCCGGCACTCAACATCAGCTTTGTAGTACTCATCCAAAGCCTCCTCGAAGAGCGCTATGGCTCCTTCGTAGTCGCCTCTGTCGTACAGCTTCACTGCGGCTGTGAAGGTGCGCTGTGAGGGAGGAGAGAGGAGTGACAGGATGAGTATTTATGACCTTTGCTGTTGAGGAAATCACTTTATAATTTCTTTATGTAAGATATCATCCATCTCTGACATTTTCATCGATGCAAATGTTTGTTGTTCATTTTTATGATTGAGGAAACATAACAGTAAATCAGTAGCCAGTTTATGAAGTTTTTATAAGTCCTTTGGTACTTGTGATTCTTCCTGCAGCAGCAATGTCTTTTTGTTTGTAGTACACAGAGGAGAGATGAGTGAGTTTGCCTGAATGATTGCCAGAATGACTCCCAAGGTGAAGCTTGTATGACAGATGTAAAAGAAGACGTATTATCCTACCATTTATGGTTACAGCAAATTAGCTTGTGATCAGACTATTGCAAATAAGCTTCATTAAAGACTGAGTAAAAGTAATAAAAAACACATACAGCTCTTAACTGCAAACAGTGTGAGTGGTCCGCTGGGCAGCATCATGTATTTACAACAACTCCTTAAGTCGACCGTACACTCAGTTTCCTTCAATGTCTCCTGTCTATTCTGTCATTTAACAATTGTTGTATGGTACATAGCAACATGTATAAACTCTTATTTATGATGTTCAGTCAACACATAAGTATAAAGAGAGTGATCATATTCAAAGGACCAAAAGAGAGGACCCCCCCCCCATCTGACCTCTTGAAGGTACTGAAAAAATACCCAAAGACATTCATGGACGACCAAGTTGCTTCATTTCCGATTCATTTCGTTAAAAGACTCCTCTGTTTTAAGTGAAAATTTTCTGTAATGTAAACATAAATGAATGAAGCCCATTTACACTTTTTTATCTTAAAATTTACCTTACATTACATTACCTTACATTACTGTATCAATATTTAGGTTTTCAGATCGAGTGCTAGCAGGTGGAGAGGAGAATGGAGGAAAGTGAAATGAGAAAAGGCAACAAGCTGTAAATTAATCAGTGCACAAAGGACTCAAAACTTTGTGGCATTCAAAGCTTCACCGCAACCAGAACTAAAAGGCCTAAATGAGTTTCCAGTCGTTAAACTGCACGGAACATTAACACAAAAGAGCTTTTATGCTGCTAAAAGGCTTTATTTAACCCTGCAAGTTAAGAAGCGTAGCAGCCAGACATGTAAGCTGAAGCAGAGTTATTAATGACAGGAAGTCAACAGTTGATGCTCATTATCTGAAACATGCGTAGACTGAAACTGCACAAGATACTGAAAAGAACAAGATGAGGCAAAGTAAAATGAAACAAGAGAAAGACAGCAAAGTTTCAGTGTTAAAAGTTGCATGTAAAGATTTTCCTTGCATACCTGGTGCGGCCGGGATTCTCGGTCCACAAAGTGCTCTTCCTTAACGCCCTCCAGGTCTTTGTACTGCTCCAGATTCTGGCCCATCTCCACATGTTCAGGGTTGGCCTGGAAGTATGTATGAGCTGCTGCTGCTGCTTTGTCAGGCTGTTTCAACTGCAGAGATAAACCGGAAGAGAAGACATGTCAACAAAAATAATCTCTGTATGACTGTTCTAAAATCTGTTTCCAATGAAGCTGAATAAAGCCTGTTGTAACATGTCAGATCAGCAGTTGAGTAAAAAAAACATTTAGGTTTCTGCTTATTTGTTTAAGTTTTCATTCCTATCCAAGAATGTGTTTTTATACATAAGTATGAAAATATGGAAAATTAGATTACAAAACTTGAACAGAAACAGGTGAGCAAGTCTGTGCAAATAGCTTCAAATATTACTCTGAATCTCCTCATTGCTTTTAGACAGTGAGAAAAGACAGACAGGATCTGCAAACCTTCATACAGAAACAGCTGATTCCTAAGAGGATGAAGAAAATCTGATTCATGGTTATTATTTGGAATTCGAGAATATAAATAATTATATCTCAAAAGCTTGGTTCATTAAACCAGAGCAGAACAGATCGGATTTACAGGTCACACTACTCCGTTCCACATCCTGTCTTTAATGAGAGCTGTCATAATACGACTAACGTGATGGATAAGGTCTCTGCACTCAGAGCATCAGAGCAAAATAAATGAGAGGAGTACTAAAATGGAATAAGAAGCTTAGGCATCTCATCCTCCTCTCGAGAAATGTATCAAAAATAATCACATCAAAGGAGTCAAGAAACTCAGGGAGAAAAGGACGGATGTGCCAGTGTGTCTGACAGTGATGGTGATAC
The DNA here is from genome assembly GCA_008086565.1 of Thalassoma bifasciatum. Taxonomy (NCBI): domain Eukaryota; kingdom Metazoa; phylum Chordata; class Actinopteri; order Labriformes; family Labridae; genus Thalassoma; species Thalassoma bifasciatum. The sequence continues at coordinate 102,367 of RPOG01000303.1, read as the reverse complement.
AGTGCAGGCCATGTCCTGTGTGAATGACCCAAAAATAAGAAGGGTGAAAAACAGCAGCTGTGATGTATCAGTGTGATAAACTATGCCAAACAGAGAAAAATAGAATCTGGAACCTTTGGAGGAAGATTTTACTTTATACTAAAGCCAGGACTGATGTTAGTTGTGCATGGATGTCTGCCCCTCATACATTTTAAGCTGTTAGAGTTTAACTTTGCCCAAATCAAATACATACATAAGTGCATTGGGAGAAGCAGAATGTGAAGTAAAAGCTTATTTTTACTGAATTTAAGTAAAACAATATCAAGAAACACACATACTTTGTACATCAAAATCTGAGATATTTCAAATGGATTGATGTAATATATTCTCAGAGGTTGCACCAACATTCGCCAGATTTGTTAATTCACACATGAACCTCACTACAAAAGCATTCTGTCGGACAAGATAAGAAGATGGGGGGATCTTTGGAGAAAAGATAAGACCTTGAAAGACGATAGTGGAAATAACCATGTGAAGTTGCCAAGACGCAGACGATGATGATCAAGCAGAGTCAGAAACTCAAATGTAGTTTCTTGTCTCAAAGCCAGAGCTGTTTGTGAACGGAAAAAACATAATTTCTGGACAAGAAGCCCCTTTATTTTCACACGCTGTAAACCCTGCGGCTTAAACAATGATGTAGCTAATTTATGAATGGGATGAGGCCCCCAAAGACAAAGTTTCAACCGAAAACACAAAAAACATGTTTACATTGAAACACAGAGGGACTGAAAACGCTGTACAATGCATGCTAGGCCTGTAGTCGCCGATTTAACTGTAGGAGCTGTTTATACCACATTGGTTCGAGCTCAGCTTATCATCTGGTGTATTTGTTGAATGCTTCTAGGCTGATTGCAGGAATAGTGCAATCTGCACATTTTCTCAAAAGGCAGTCAGTGGATTAAGCAGCGCAAGCACAAAACGGTAATCAGCTATTAGTGCCCAATAGTCAGAAAATTATGATAATCACACTATGATCAAACAAAAGAAGAGTACTAAGCAGCATACATACATTTCTCTGATCTTTATCCTGCCCCATATTGACCTAATGTAGATATTTTACAAGGAGCCACAGGGGAAAGTCCCCATAAAGTTCAGGTAAAAATCGTATTTTTCTGCAAGTACATATGTAGCTCTTCTTGAAATCTCTGGTACAGGGAGAGTTTAGTGTGTCTGTGACCAGGGTGGAAGAAACTATCACAATAAGAGAAATCATCCAGAAATTTAAACTTGTGCTGCAGAAAAGCACAGATATGGAAGCACTGGGGGAAATAAGTGAAAAAAAAAAATCACAATACACACCTGTTATGAATCTGTCATACACCCCAGAACTGATTTCAGATGAGGAAGATCACGGATGTCTGGTGCCAGTTTGTTTCCTGTAGCTTTAAGGGGCTCTTTTACCGCTAGAAACACAGGTTGTTTTGGTTGAAGTCAACCATCAGAACATGCATGGCCCTGATCAGATAAGATCCTTATCTCACTCAAGCCCTGACAAGGGTCACACTCCCGCTTTCTTTATTTCACTGTAACACAACCATCTTGCAAGATGAACCTGATCCATGCGCCTGAAAGAGAATCTGATCTGAAATAATTCATGGGAAGCAGAGTTATGTTGTGTTTTATGGGGGGTTAACCTGCATACAAAGCAGGAAAGAGAGAGAGAGACAGAACAAGAAGCTACACACAAGACAGAAAGAGAATGACAGCTTGAGAAGACAAAAAACAGATACGAAGAGGTGAGAGTGCAATTTTTAGAAGACAGAGTTCAGTCTCTGGTGAGTTATTGGATGTTTTCCATTGGAACATTATCTCAGTCACTGCATCGCTGTTTTGCATGTGTTTAAATCTTGCATGATCCCAGCAGGTGCAAACTTAAAACATATAATTCGTCCCATATTTCCTCCTGATGGTCAAAAAGTCAGGCTTCAATAACTCAGGAAGAACATCATTGTAACAATTATTAAGAAAAAGCACAGGATTTCCTATATTTATGCAAAGATTTTGGAAATCTAATTTTCCTGAACTGAATGACCTTCTCAAACCCACATAGATACGAAAACAAAGCTCTGTGTTTTCTGTGGGGGAGGTGAAACAATTTCCACAAAGTCATCATAAAACATGAACTGAAGTGCTCTAATAGCAGAAGCAGAAGCTTCTTTTCTCCAAATAAACCCACCGCTTTCTGAAGAATGACTCCCCTGTCAGACTAAATTGTGTCTTTTTCATTTGGTAACAGAGGAGGCAGGAGGGAGAAAGCCCAGCAGGACGTGCTTGGATTCCCCTGAAAGGCCAGAGAGCGAGGCGGCGTTGAGTGCATTCTTGGTCAGATCACCTGGCTGGAGCCGACGAGACGGACGGCTTGACTGACCAACCAAAGAGCCATATAGAATAATTGGAGTGAGTAAGTTGTGCGTAAAGCAAAACTTTATATAAGGTCCGTTGTGTAACAGCTCAGACTGTATGAGAGTAGGACTGGAGTTCACAGAAAAGAAGCTGCCCAAAAAGTGTAAGAAAGTCCCTCTTTTTCAATCTCCCCCAGGCACAACAAAAAATGCAACTATCTGAAAACTTCTTTGTAAAATATTGAGATAAAAGGAAACCCCACAACACCGACAGCTGAATTGCAACACTTGAGCACACAGTAAAACTTTTACTGCTTTTGATGAGTTACGAAATCAGTGCAAGTTTTTCTGTTATTTGGCTTTTTTTCTAACTGATGGCGCAACCTTCCTCACACAATCCAGCTCTATCACATTGCAGCTACATTCCTGAATAAGTCGCGCCGAGATAATTCAGGGAGAAAATTCACCTTGAGATACTATTGTCGACTTGGATCGCTGGGTTTGATAAGCATCTGGTAATGTGTTTTTATTGAGAGTCTAAGAGACAAAACAGGGAGATCACAGGAGAGATGGTGCAGGGAGGAGGGAGTGAGGAGGTTAGGGGGGGGCTCAACACTCCCCTCCAGCCCCGCTTTGGCCCACTGAGGATAACAGGGCTCACACCAAAGGGTCAACAGGAGGAGGGGGGAATTTCTCCACTACAACATCCCAGCACAAACACAGCTGTGATGAGACGCTGCCAGATCTATCGTTCAAGAGTGGACATGCAAAAACCTGGGGAAGCCTTGGACATGAGACACTCAAGTCTTTCCTCCTTCATGCAGCAACACACTGAAGCCAGGGTGTTAAATTTACTGCTCCAGGAAAGACCCCTTTTACTGTAATAAATAATGAAACAACCTTCATGAAAAACCTTTGTGGGTCTGTAGAGGTTATCTGGAACAGCAGGTCTGGGAGTGTGAGCGCTGTATCAAACTGACAAAATCCCCAAGAGAGTCAGAGCTGTATGGAACAGCCATGCATCAGAAGTGAGCAAACGAAGAGCCCAGAACATCCTCTGAGAACAACAGGGCTGAAATCAATTATGGATTTAAGTGACAATACTGTTGTTTTAAAGAGTTTAAGTGGTAATGGAAAACCATCCATCCAAGAAACCTCTTTGGGAAGGTAAATCTGAGGAAAATGGCTCTCCTGTGTCTGCCACAGAAGAAAAAGGTGACTTGTCAAATTCATACATTAACTTTTAAAGTCTTGGATTCTCTAGGTTATTTTTTAACTTGTCTGTAGAGGAGTGAGCAGAGTGAATAAAATCTATAACTGTCCCAATTCAGGGGGTGTTCACTTTAAAGGAGGGGTTTTCCCACATTCACATTAAATCCCACATGGTTTTAAAGAGGCTGTGAGGAGAATCTGTTTGAAGTGGACTAGAGAAAAGCCTATGGCTGGAGGACTTGTGCAAACTATTGTGACAAAATAGTGTATTTGTTTTGAAAGGAATAACACGACAGTAATCAACAGTTATGTGGCACTGTTGTTTGAAACATGAAAACAAGCAAACTTTGTAAGTTTGTGTCATAGTTTAGTGGCCGACAACATTTGGCATTACTCACTGTTTGGTGCTCTGAGACGTGTTTGTTATGTGCAGCATTAGTGAATCCTGGTGATGTTCTACCAGTGCTCATCTACCAGGCAAAGCAAACATAACCTGGCTCTTCATTTTGAAGACTGACTCTGAAGTTTGAACAGACCACTGCAGTGTAGCTGCTGCATGTGGGTTGGAATGAACATTTTCACAAACAGCTTAGCCCGTGTTTCAACCTTTAGCCCGTGTTTCAACCTTTGGCCTGTGCTTTAGCTCATGCTCTATCACTCTCCCGTTTATTTCCTTGTGCTCTGCCGTCCCTTTTCTTTCTGACAGTCCAGTTCCTGTTTCCACCATTTGTACAAAATAAAATACAGGAATCATTTTCAGCAAAGAAAAATCACAGCTCTCTCTTTTCATTTCTAAACTTCGTCAGGGGTGGTGTTGTCATAGAGACTTAGGCGTGCTGTACATTATTTCAGTTCAGTCTGGTCAGTCCAGTCCCAATTGGGAAGCTGGGAACTTTCATTTAGAAATAACCTATTTTTGCACTGATAACCTCATTTTAAATAGAATGTTATGATCATGCATATATATATAGAAATGAGACTTCTTCAAGGTCACTTGGAAAGTCTTCACAGTCCCTTTAAAGTGACAATCATGTGTCTGCTGCAAACCTGTGGAGATTTTCAAACCTCTATTTATTCAAATTTGGTAGAAATTACTAAATCTGTCTGTTGGCAAGGTACTTGGAAGGAAACTATACCTGATTTGAGACAATACCTATGAATAACACTTCACATCTGAAATATTCAATTTAAACATCAGTTTGTTCTGACAGAAAAGTGATAAGGATCTGAATCAGACCAACACAAGTCCTCTGCCTTTAAAATCAAGTTTTTAGATATAGTCAGACCTCTACATCTTGTACTGTATGAGTAAATTTTTCCTTTGACATGGATTTCAAAGCAGCACCTGTAGAGGGGAATAATTAGCACTCAGTGTGAGCCCTCGGTCTGCCCTCCTCATTTAAGGGCGAACTGTGCTCAGGCAGTCGGACCGCCCTGCCGCTCTCAGAGACCAACTTTTGATGTGGGCACCGAGCAGTGCCAAGCCACACGCACATTTGCATGCCTCTGGGCCTCCTGCTTGATTCCCAGGTATGTAAATAGGGTTGGGCTGGCGCCACAGTTGCAGTGGTGTTGTTGTGAAATAAAAACAAACTAAAAAAACACAGTTGTTTGGATGTGGCACAAGCACTCCTAAGGACAGTTACACAGATGGCTTGTCAAAGGCAGAATAACCACCCATAAAATGAGGGCAGAGCTGGTAACAAGCAGTCAAACCTGGCAACCACAGTTCTGCAGCCCCCAGAGACAAGGTGTTTCAAAGAGTTTTTACAGTTCCCAAGAGGAGAGGAAACTCCAGCAAAGAAGACAGAGGTTAATGTTCAGGTTAACACTGAACACAAGAGCAAATGTAATAAATCTGAGGAAGATCACACAAAGAGAGGATTTCAAGGTCAAAAAGTGCCTGGCGCAGGTTTAAAGAAAATTTAAGTGCATGTTATATGTTTGAACAGCATCCGACACCCTCACCTACAAAATATTAAAAAATCTTGCAGGGTGGCCGCATCGCTCATTTATTTTGACTTCCCGAAGCAGACAAGCCGACCTTCAAACTCACTCCAGGCGAGAAAACTGTTCAGCTGCTTGAAGTGCTTTCCAGGAGAGACTCACATACAATGTTGGATCAGATTTTGTTCTAGAGGATCATCTTTGAAATAATGCAAGGTGTGATAAATAAATGCCATGTTTTGAAATGTAGATCCACTCTTTAGACCCCAGGCATCAGGTAAGGCTTAAAACCAGCTACCTTAGAAAACCTCAAACTGCACCTGCATTTTAAAGCATTACACCTACACCATTACATACATTTTCTATCTGAACTCCAGGTAAGTGTTAATGGCTCCAAAAATCTCTGAGCTGCACTTAAATGCCCAGTTATTAGCTCAAATTAGTCCACAGAAACATGACCATCCTTTCCTGAAGAGTTGCATTAAATCACTTCTGGCTGCCTACACAACAGTTTGGCCTCACTTTGCATTGGACACAATCCCACTGAAACATCTGCGAGCGTGATAACAGCGTCCTCGTGGAGCCAGTAGGAGTTTTAAAGCCAGTGAAGGAGAAAGGATGGTGTCAGCTGTAGAGAGGTCGATTTGATACAGATGTTCAAGAATGTACAACAGAGAAAATGTCACATCACAGCAGGAAGTGTTGAAACAGTTTACATACCATCAAAAGTAAACAACCGGATGATTTTTGGGCTCAGGACAGGCCACGTCTCCTTCATATCACCAAAGAGGGTGAAAATATTTCACTTCCACGTCTGACAGATGAACCTCAGAGACTTTGGCCACAAGGACACACGTAAACACATCCTTAGAGAGTCGTAAAACATCTCACTCTACTACTGCAGTGAGAAGACTGTTTGTACCCAAGTATGGTGGGTTTTAATGAGAAAATTTAATCCTTTATAAACAGTGTGTTCTTTTCTGTGCAAACCAAGTTTACTGTCACCAAACCAATGTTTGTATCATGAAGCAAAAAGTATTTAGCTCCAAAAATAAGCAAGTAAATCAGCAGAGTGCTTATCTCTGGTGTGCAGCAAATTTTAAACACAGATGTGTTTGGGGAAAATATAACATAACAATAAACCAGCACATTAGACACAACATGAGGCAAACTTTATGATAACCGAGTAGTCTCTCCACAGAAGTTTGTGCAAGGAGTTGTTGCTCTTTGCTTGGCTGCAAGTTTTCAGTGAATATACATCACAGATTGTTTACAACAAAAGTTAGCCAAAGCTTCAGTCTCGTCTTGTTGTCAGTGTTGGGCAGTAACAGGTCACAGTTATAATACTACTGTAATTAGTAAAGAGTAGTGCAATACATTTACTCTTGAAATTTCAGTTATTTTTTACATTTACTAATGCAAAAAATAACTTTTTACTCCTTGACTGATGTTGTTGACCCAAAAATCATTTAAAATACAACAATCTGCAGATTATTTTCAACACTCGCGTCAGCTGAGCAGCAAGGCAACTGGCTTCATGGTTGCCAAGTTTGCTGCTTTTCTGTGTAAATATTGCCATTGCTTCAGTGTTGTCAGAGGAAATATGACAGGAACACTGTCGTCTGTTGTAAATTGTATCCTGGTTCTAAGTCTCTTTTAGGACTGCACGATATTGGGAAAAACTGATATTGCAATATTTCTGTTTAATGCAGTACACTGCAATATTTTTAAAGTTTACTGCTTCACTCAGATCAGCTAAATTCTCCCTGAGTCTTCCTGAAATGATGACGAGAGACTCTCAGACAAAGTTGAACGCACAGATATGTTGTCAGATACAGCACCTTATGTGGTATTAAATATGTGCAAACTGTCAGGCTGCCTGAATCCTTGCTATGCTCTGCTTACATTCACAGCTCTCTCTCTCTCAGCGGCTCAACCACTCATGCTACATGTCACAGCCCGACCCTGATAACAGCAGGTAAGTTGACACCAAGAAGGTGCTCTAGCTATGTGAGCTGTTGCATAATGTGGTAAAATATGTAGATGGATGAGCATTTAGATCTGTTGTTAATGTGAATGGGTGTAGACAGGCTACATTAACATAGCTGAGAGGCTCAAATATATTGAGATATACCTTGCAATATGAACATTGCCCATGCACATATCACAGTGACGATAATAAAACAATATATTGTGCAGCCCTAGTGTCTTTCAAGTTGGATCAATTTTGTCTGGATTTCAAAAATCATGACTCCTGTCCTCAACTGAACCAGCAGAAAAACATGTGTTGACATTTTCAGGTATGACATTCAAACAGGAGCCCTGTGCAAACTTAGAGTCGCAAGCAGACAGGACACAATCACCAATTTTGTGTGGTGAAAAGATAAGTAATACAATCAGTAGTGTAAAAAAAATACTGTTAATGAGTCAAGTTGAGATATTACTATGAGAAAGAGTAATGAGTAACAAAAAAATAAGAAGAAAAAAAACTTTTTCCAAAGTTGTCAGTAGATCAGTTTAGCCTCATTGATCAGAATTTACTTTTTTATAACAAAGTACACACTTATTTTTAAGACGATGGTATCATGAGTCATGGATTGTATCACGTCCTAAGTTGACTGTATTGTCACATTGCTTTTGGCACTAAGTTGGGAGCACAGTAATCTGTGTATTTGCGCATCAGTAATGAGCTCTTTATTGTTTCCAGCATTGCATGTAGCAAGTCTCAAGCTTTGGAAAAAACACATGACACTTAGAAATGCTTGTATTTACATCTGGTGGTAGAGAAATGTGGAACTCTTTCACAATAAGCGCAAATCAATAACAAACTGGAATGGGATCAGGGTTACATTTGGAATATGATGAAACTCTGGGCGACTATCAAAGAGCTTCTTACTGTCAGCTGTAGCGCTGCGGTTAAATTGAGGACAGAATTGGCACCAAGGCCTGGCAAGAGAGCCTGAATAGGAAAGTGTGTCTAAATGGTTGATTACCTCCCCATGAGGCGAGCGCCCCGTTTCCTTCCACTCTGGATCCTTTCAAAGACGCACAGCGAACACTTTGATTGACGATTCGAGGAACTACAGAAATTCCTGGAAGTCTGGAAAACAACTTTTGCAAAAGAACAACTACTGCTACAGAATATAGTAGAAACACTAAATCCCACCAGATTTAGTGTGGCTGATAATTGGACACACTCATATACAGAGGGAGAGTGCTTATGATGTATGTGTGAGGCTAATTAAACAGGAAAACATTACAAACTCTACAAACTAACCTCTTCATCATGCACCCGAAGGTCTTTCTGTTCATGAACTCTGCAACTTTGATGGACAACAAGCTGCTTACTGTATATACAGGCCACACAAGGTCTGTAGTGTGCGTTGAAGGTGTGAATAAGTCGCTTGATAATCTCAGCTAAATGAGTCAGACGTGGTTTGTTTTTGCTCTCCTGCCTGATCAAACACTTAAACACAAGATCTGGACTGTGAGTCATATTTCTGTCGTGTTGGACAGGAAACCAGCCAGCTGGTCAAGGTGTACATTACATGCGACAGGGTTAACACGTTAAGCACATGCTGCTGGAAAAAAAGTGTGTGAGGGGAACTTTCCCTCTCAGTGATGTCATGGGTAAAAGCTGTCCACCTTCATGTCCTGCCTCTCTCTTCTCCTCGCCCCCTACGTCCCACCGCCCCCTGACTCACTCATCTGTCTGTTCCTACTGACAGCTCTACACAGTCTCTTTCTGTCTGTCCTGGCTCCACCCAGGGCCGGAGCGTGTTCCTCATATAAGGTCATGTCAAAGGAATGCCAGAAAAAAGCCTCAGTGCTTTCACTGCTACAGTCTCTTTCACTTGGTCCTAAAGTGACAGACGACATGAAAGTCTTTGCTCCATCCTTCACTAGCTAAATCCTTATAGTTCTCCACTCTTCCTTCTGGGTAGAGTGTAGTTAATTCCCCATACACAAGACACAAGAACGAAATAGAAATGCGTTTGTTCACTAGATGGCTTGTATAAAAAACAAACAAGGCTACACAAACAAACGAGAAAACCTAAAAGTCAAGGAGGGGGGCGTCCAGACATTTTTTTTCTGGCCAAACAGACTAACAGGGTTATGTTGGGTTGGCGTCAGTGTGTTTTGTACTCACAAAACAAAGAGCATTAGTTAACTCCTCCATCTTCATTAACCCCGTCTGCCTAGATACAGCTATTATGTAAGAAAGAATGCAAAGTGAACAGGTGGGTATCAGATTAGAATATTGAGCACCAGGGTGTATACTGTATAAAACATGACATGCTCTCTGTAACATCAGTCAAGTGTTTCTGATACAGAGTTTTGAAGCCTGTAGCTGACATACTGAAAAAGCTTGACTCCAGCTAACTTCACTGAGGTTGGGTCAGGAGCCTCCACAAATATCTTTCCATGGGCAATGCTTGTTGGTTTTTCGTAACTCACCAAGTTTCTCTGACCTAAACTGTTTTTGAACCAGCATAAAAACAGTCTTTTGCTGCAAAGACTTTTTTTCTAATTGGTGTGTATGTGATTTCCAGCACCAGCCTCAAGTGGACACTCAATGAACTGCAATTTTTGATGCTCAAGGACTAACTTCATATTTTTAGAGAAGAAGTTGCAGCTTGAGAGCAAAAGAACTTGAAGACCATGGGGATTCAAATTCCAGTTTTCTAAGCTTAATTCTGGAGGGACTCAAAAACTGTCTGAATTCAATTGTGTTTATTGGGCACTCATTGATATACGAAAATATTCATCCCAGAGAGTTAATGGGGGAATAACAATACCTTTTTTACTTTTGTGATCCTATTTAAAATTTTCATCTTACAATGTGTACGGAAGTTGCCAAATAAACTTTCTATCCCTTGCGGATAAAGGACTAAGTTATAAACAAATTTTAATTGTATGGGCAGCTACTTGTAGCCTGTTGTGATGCAGATTAGACTCAATATTTTTTAACATAACAGAAATCCCACCTCTGACAGGGAAATCATAATTTAAGACTCTGAGTTGCCCTGTGTGGTGACCAATCAGACTTCAGAGAGATTACTTTGCAATCCTCCAGGTCAATAAGCTACTGCTCATGTCAAAAAATTTCCTATGGTACTGTTTTAAACAAAATGTTTTGTTTTTTTATTACAGCAATGATTTTTCAACAACACTTTGTTTTGTTTTGTTTTGTTTTGCTTTGTTCTGTTTTGTTTGCTTTTGGGAAATGACACAGAAACAAAATCCCTAAGGTGGCCAAAGGATGTTGTATAGAAATGAAATGTATTGAGATTTTCAGTCTAGAAAACATTAAACATTAAGAGAACATTAAAAAGACAGTTTATGATAATGTTACTGTACAGAGCAGAACTTCGACTGCAGCTTTGTGTATCCTGTAGCTGCTGGCTTTCATTTGGGGAAAATTGAGAGCACATCGTTGACCATGGTGGCCTGAACTCAGGAGGAACCTTCAATGTGGAACAAACTCTCAATCTATTAGTTAAAAAAACAGCCCATGTCAATTATGAGCTAATCTGGTTCAGGGAACTTGGATTGAGGCCGTTTTTGCACATCTGTGTTGTCTGCCCTGTGCCTGACATCATCGCTTGGCTTCTGAAGGAAATGACTGCTTCCCTTGTCCTTTCCATCTCCAGTGACAGCCCTGTATAGCTTTGTGGGAGTTTAGAGTGAAAGAATATGAAACCTTTTTTTTTTTTTCTCTAAGCTATCCTGTGAGGCCACTCGACACCACAGCAGCTACTGTACCCTTAGTGAACCATCACACTCTTTCCCATGTCTGATCTGGCTTCCTGGGCACTCTCAAGACACACAAGGCCAGCTTTGTGTGCAAACCCTCAGAAACACAAGGTGTGTATGTTTTAGTAGCACAGACAGGGTGGAAAATCACCTATAATGTCTTCCTCCTCCACTGCCGCCCCCATGCCCTCCTCCCAACCACTCTCACGTTCCCTCTGGCCCAAAATACAGTTATTCATGTACCTTTATGAACACACCCTTTCTCTTTCAGGATTCCTAACAACATACTTGGTTAGCTGACTTTCTTACTTTTATACCACAAGGCTCCGATTTTACATTTCACTACTTTCCAGATGAAAGTTTCAAGTTTTCAAGACTGAAAAAACACACTAACTAGAATATATAAAATTTCTAACAGCTGTGTTATGTTCAGTAACCTTGTATTTGATTGAGGATGCTGTTTTGTTTCAAGGGTAGTCTTAATTTGCTTATGCCAAATCTGCACTCAAAATACTAGCCTATCTAAAGAAAATGTGTTTTTCTTAAACATCAGACTTTCCTGCAACATGTTCATCTCAAAAAGTCCCACCATCTCTGAGGAGATCACCTAAGACCAAACCACTTCAGAAATTTTGCAGCTCTCCAACTGTGTTTCTCCATAAAGCCCCAGAGATAAGGGGTTTCCCTTCTCAGACGACTGTGTTACAAGAAACAGCACATTTGAAGAAAATATTTACGAGCATGCCACTCAGGGATAGGGGTCAGAGGTCGCCCTCTCAGATGAGCGTGGGCGCACTCAGCGTTTCCACTGTGTGCAAACACTGGCTGGAAAAACACGAAAAGATGAGCGTGATGTCATGTTTGAGTGTTAAATCCAAAGCAGACAAATGTAGAGTTCACACAAAACAAGGGAGTCGAAAAACCCACAAAGGAGGACACTATTGGGAACAGTGTGTAGGTGTATGTGAGAGAGTGTGTGTGTGTGTGTGTGTGAGTGTGTGAGGCATCGAGTACTATGTGTGTCCCAGCAGACAATGCCAGCATTCATTCAGCCACTCTGTTCTCACCCTATTGGGCCCCCTCATACCCCCGAGAAATATCAAGTATGTTTATTCATATTGAAATCAATCAAGTGTTGTAGAAATGAGCAGAATTAAGAGAGACCAAGGACGTTAAACAACACTTACAATGCTCAAACAAGGGGCGTTGAAAAGAAGAACCCATGACTGGAACATTTTAAATGTGCTACACTTAAATTAGGGTGACCAAATGCCCTCTTTTGCCCAGACATGTCTTACTTTTTGGCCCTATTTCAGATAAAAAGAAATATGTTAGGTATGAAGCTATTTTCTCATCTTTGGGTATTTTGCAGCATCTCCAGGAAGCTGAGTAAGGGTCTTCTTTTTAGGTTTTCAGAACATGGTCACCAAACTTTAATAGCAGAGTTAAGTAATAGGAAACCTTTGGAAGAGATCAATCACAGGACCTTTTAATTTGACACAAATCTGCAGAAACTGCTGCACTTGAGAGTAACTTCCCATGTCACTTGAAACTGTTAATCTAACAGAAACATTATCTAAAGAACCCCAAACCACTGTGTCAAAAGTTGACTCCTCTGATGAGAGCTTCAAGTGCCCTGAAGAAGTATTTCCTGGTTTAAACTTCAAACTCTTATGATGTAACCTTTTCCTCTTCCTACATCAAACAGTGTCAGAGCAGTCATGTCCAAGGTTTCATCACAAAACACCATCAATCACACCAGCACTGGAAAAAGAAAACCTCCCCAGGCGGACTTCAGACAGTTGCATGGAGAAGGTCAAGAAAAAGTAAGGAAAATAAGTCAAGCCTGCATGATTTAAGGATTACTCAAAGAGGGGAAGAATGTACGTCTTTCAGTCTCCTTAAAGCTGCTGGTGGTATGTGAACTGAGGCTAAGCTGCATCCACAGAGGGGCACAGGGGGGGTTTAGTAAGGACAACTCTTCTTATGCTGTATATGAAGCTTTTTTTAACCTCCAGAGCTGCATGCAAAGCCAGCTCAAATGTTTTTAATGATAAATGGTCTCATACACTGCAAAACAAACCTTATATTCTCACGCACAGAATAGATAAGATGGCGGAAAATTTTTGCCAGTTTTTCCTCTGGAGTTACACTGAGTTTAGACCCCTGCAGAGACCACCGCCAGGGAGGGTGCAATTTGATCCTAGAGCTGGTCTTTCTTGAGTTAAACCGAGAAGGAAAGAGGGAGGAGGGACAAAGGCCTCATCTGCAAAATTTTCCAGAGGGTGACAAAGGGAGGCAAGAAATGTAGACACAGGTTGGTTGTGTAAACACTCAGCAGGAGACGTAGAGGAAGTTTAGAGTTTAAGAATATTTATTAGATTTTAATTTGATGTTGCTTGTCTTCCTGTAGTTAAAAAGGGCACCTGCTGCTTTTTGTTTTTGCAGATGATGAGAGAAACTTCACTATCAGGGACTATGAGGGTTGTTTTTTTTAATAGATGACAAAAAGGAAACATTTGGCTTTAATCATCTTCTAATAAATCTGAGACAATAGGAGGGAGGGAGGGAGGATTTCTCTCCTAATGCTGCAATAACAGAAAAAAAAACAAACACATTAAACTGTGAGACAAGTGAATGGGGAAATAGTTTCATGATACGGAATAAATCACTAAGAAAGTTTATTAAGGTCATTGAAGAGTTTAAAAAAAGATAGAACAAAGCGATTTTTATTGACAGTCTGGAGCCATTATTAAAGCAAGAATGAATTCTTCACATTACTGGAAAACACAAGACCAAGTGAGAAATTTCAGGAAAGTTACACAAACACACACAAAGACGTACAGTTTTTCATTCACCCACTGGGAGATCTTGGCACAGACTTTGTGCATATGACAGCGGCAGTAATTCAGATTTATTGTAAGAGCATTTTTTACGCTTTGCATGCATGAGATGATGAAGAAGGCAAATAAATCTTTAGGGAAGGTGTTTGCAGTGAGAAGCTGACAAGACCTCATTTTGGACATTTTCTCAGCCCCTCACCACTTTCCTCTGGGGTGTCGTTGCAAAATCCCAGCCACGCTGTTGTGTCAAGGGGTCGATGCACGGCTGCATTTCATCTGGACTTTTACACACACTCTCTATGAGATGGAGCGTGTGGACACGTGTGAGAAAAGCTAAACTCTTGAATTTGTTTGCATGTGCGAGAGGTCGTGTCTGCGCAGCCGTAACTCATATATCAAAAGCAAGCACACACAAGGACACTGGGCAAGTTATTTACTGCAGGGAGACTAATTGGTGACTCAAGTAGTGGTGGGAGTGAAATTTAGATGAAGAGGAACTGAGACTTAATGCTTTAGAAGATCCTTTGTTCCAGCACAGTCTGATGATTTAATGAGCAGTTTATTTGTGGTTGGTTTCCATTGAGTAATTTATCTACATGTTGGTGTATTGTGAATGAATTGTCCTTATTGTATGTCCAGCATGTATAGAAGAAAAATAGTTTTTACAGTGGGGACTATTAAAGTTTTCTGATATGATCTTGTCTTATTGTTCTCTATGGTATTGGTTGCAGCTGTATTTAATACACAGTGCTCTTTTTGAATAACACCAAAGGTTTTATAGCAGTTTTGCACAAATTTGTATTTTTTGCACCAAGTTACTCTCAGTGTTCATCTTGATCCTTTTATACGAGTACAAATAGAGAGTTTTGTGTTTGTGTGTTTCTCGTAGGAGTGTCCTTATACAACCGTCTCACTCCCAATATGGCAGCTTTGGGTATCGGCCAATGCTGATATTGATCTGAGATTATATCAGCAGGAATGGTGTTGCGTTCAGAACTATTTGTCTTCAAGGTCTGAATAAGCCTTTGGGGAATGTTTAAAGTTTAAATGTGTCAAACTTCACCTGTTCTGTGCCACCATGGGAACTTGTGCATGACAAGTTTTGCACTCAGCTGCAACGACTTCTACAGAATCAATGAAAAATATGGCCATATTGCCAACATGAGTCCTGCTCCTTGGTACTTTCTAAGAACCTTGTTGAGTTGTTTTAGGTTGTAGTAAGGAAGTTAGATTTTCTGGACTTCAGTTTGAACTAATACCTTAAATGCAGCTCGGTTTAAGACGTCTTAAAGATAAACAAGATTCATAAAATAATAACCCTGACATCCAGCTCAGGCAACTGGGAAAGTACTATCACTACCGAGAAAACATTTTAAATGACCCATATCAATGGCACATGCATACATATAATAATTTTCTGTATCTCTTTCAATCACGGCAATACTAGATTGATACCTGGTGTCAGTCTATGCTCTCTGTCCAGGTCAGTCGAGCCAGTACTGACAAGGAACAAAAGGCTACTTGAACATCTACAATAACATGACCTCCTGCTCAGCCTCATTTCAGGCTGTAATTATGAACCACCCACGGGGTGATGGAGGCAAATCTCTTCAAAGGCCCTGGAAAGTGATTTGTTCTCCTTCCATAAACATGACATGGTCCTGTGGCTGCTGTCACATTACACAAACCTAGCTTTCCTGACACACAGCACGCTGACTGGAATTCCACAAAAATAAACACACACACATGCACAATTCAGATCACATGAAATTAATTACTAGACTGCTTTTAGGATTCAATAGGATCTGAGGATCTGGGGACTCTCTTTGTGTTTGAACATCTACATCTGTTAACCAATGAGCAGATGTTTTCCACCACAGTAAAAACCAAATGATCACTTTCTCCCGTGTTAACTCTCTGAAAAAATGCTGGTTTCTCTGGTTTTATTAGACTGGGGATCAACAAGTGTTGTGTAAAAGGAAGGAGTAATCGACTTTGTAAGCAAGCATGTCTGTGCCTGTCCAGCCCTTCCTGTTTAAGGCTGACCCCTCCCTGCACAGGCAGTGACTCCCCCCTCTGCCTCTCTCTTTGATGTGACCATTTAAGAGTGGCTGGACAAGGCTAAGGTCAGAGGTCATGCGGGTGCCAGGGTGATGACTTAGTAGTGAGACTTCCCAGGAACCAGCATGCTTCACATTTTTAAGTAGTGATGGAGGAGCTGAGGTATCGAGGTACAAGACGCTGGGTGCTGCTGGCAGCTGCACCTCAATAGAGGCTCTAATGTGCCAATTAAGTGAATATCAAATAGCATGTTTTTTCTGGTCCTCAATAAATACCCCATCAACTGCTGTATTGTCAAAACTGGAACTGGAGGAGCGCTTCATCGGTCATTTTTAAGGCTATTTTTTAGTTTCCTGGCATGACTGGATTGATTTACAGCACGCTGAAGTCTCCACGATAACGTCACGCAGGCTGATGAAGCTTAGCAGTGAGAGGAGGGATCTATGTTTTTTTCTGCTGAAAAAAAATTCTGCGATTTATTTAGTGGTTATAGGAAGCAGGACTGTCTGTTTGTCATAATGTTCATTCCAACCCACATTTAGCAGTTATACTGCAGTGGTCTGTTCAAACCTGAGAGTCAATCAATAGAATAAAGAGACAAGTTACATTTGCTGTGCATGAGAGATGAGCACTGATTCATTAACGTTACACAACATGTCTCTGAGCTGTGACAAGTGCTAAATCAGACTCCTAAACTACCACAAACTGAGTTCATAAAGTTTGCTCCCTGAGCAACACAAAGCACTTGAATAAAAATAGCCTGTAGTAATCTAAATGAAAGTTAGAACCAAATCAAGATGTAACGTTTAGAGAACGTTCACTCTTGGTTAGACTGAAACCTGACAAAACCTTACATTTCAACAATTCTTGTCACGTTTCAAACAACAGCGCAATGTGAAGATTGATAAATACACTACTTCATCGCATTGTTTTCTGTATTTGTTTTGAACAAAGAAAAGTAGAGTTAAAAACAAGATCTGCTCTCCACACCTTTGTTCATCCCGGCAGTGGAGAGCAAAGGCTTATGGGAAGTGGAGTCTTTATCACGAGCACTAATTCTCGCTTTCCAGAAACTCCTCATAGCTGGTTTATAAAACAGTTGCTGAGGAAACTCAGAAATGCTTTTCAAAGTGAGATAGTGAAAAGCAGAACATGACATTGGTGTAGAAAAGGTGCCTAACATCTTTGGAAATGTACAAACCATTAATATTTACTTGAATAAGCTCTATCAGTTTAATTTAGAAGCAAATGAATCTTTCTTAAGTAATTCAAGAAAATTAATTTGGACATCCCATTTCTGTAGCCCTACAGTTTAACGGTTCCCCATTTTCTGGTCATAAATGTCAACCTCTACCTCTCTTAACATTGTCGTGAAATGGACTCTTTGAGGGAACTCCTGACAAGAAGGAAGACAAATGTGGTTAATTGGCATCAGATCTCAATGTTGTTATCAGTCATTTTTCTTCTTGAAGCAATAATGTGACCACCACTAATTGTCCCCTAAAGACAAACAGGATACATTTAAATCCTTGCTGATGTGACTTTAACACCTTTGTGTGTGTGAAACACAATAGAAAAAGTCTGGATCTCTGCATGAATCCTCACTGTGAAAAACTGCCAAAGGCTTTCCTCTATATTTTACAGCTCTCTGGTACTCTTTACACTTAGGTGTGTTTTATGATACCATCTGGGAATCAGGATGCAAAAAAGACGCAATCAAAGGCCTCATCAAGCCAAAAGTGTGGTTGAAGGTTGAGTAGTGACAGCGGTTTATGAAAGAGAGTCTGTGTGTAGCTCTGATGACAGGGCACCATGTGACTGCTTTAGTGCAGCGTGTAATCAAGGTTGTGGTTTTGTACAACATGAATGAAACATTGAAGAGTTGGATCAGCTTGTAATTTAAGTGATGCTTCTGGCTCATGTCACAATATAGAATATGAGAGTCTTAACTCTGAAACAATAGCATACTATTCTCAAATTATGGTTATCTTCTACAATCATAAATTTGCAAACATTTCGTTCCATAGTGATTTCCTTTGGGGCTTTACATATGGTTTAAGTACGCGTTTCCGTACTACATTACAAAAAGCTGCTTCTACTTCACTCCTGCCTTCCATTCTTCTTTGTTACAGGGGCAACCCTCACATGCCTCGGCTCTTAAATGTACTGGGACCTCTCACAATGTTGGTAGAGGCTAATGGAAACCAATTAACCTAAGTTGAGTCCAAGTTTGTCCATTTGGATCTTATTCCATGGTAAATTGAAGAAGAAGTATGAGGCAGTGTCTCCATGATTGGGCCTATTTAAGGAAAGTGAGCCCTCATAAGCCACAGAAACTGCACCCAGGCCTGAATTCTCCACACTGTGATCGGTACAAAACAGGAGCGTGAGGGAAAGAGGAGGGAGGTTAACCAGATGTTGCCAGTCTGTTTACAATCTTACATTATTTGCTTGTCACTGAAAAGCAGAGTTTAGATTCTATTTCCTGCTCTAGCAAAACCCTCATGACCACACACTAAGCGTCCAATGTCTCTGAGCATCTGTGGATGGGTTCTTGTTTGTTCTGTGTATTTTGCAGTAGACTCAACAAGTTGTAGTTATGGTGAAGACATAAAAGAATTTTGTTTGGAAGCTGATGACAACATGAAAACTTAGAACAACGTAAGCCTGACTGAATTAAAACAGCCTGAGCACTATTCTCTTTGACTCACAGTATTTTTGCGTGGGCTAAAATATTGATGACAGTTTTGTCTAAAATCTTGCACTTGGACAGTATTTTGTTATACTGGAGGTGAATATATACATTTTTCTGCAGTCCCAAACAGAAAGTATTTCTTTCCGTATCATAAATTTGCTAATCTAATAAATAAATTTACTATATCAATCCATTCCTGTATTGTGGGAGGTTTAGAAAGCAACCAGTTCCTTGTTATGTCCTTTTTACAAGCACGACTGAAGATGTCAAAGAAATATCTATCAATAGGCCTGAAAATCAACATACCCCCAATAAAAATACAGTATGTAGGGGCAATATTATGTAAACTTTTTAATGGTTTTTGAATTGCTGTCCAGTGCCCAATACTGGGTACTCCCAGAAGATATGCCAGGTGTTTGATTCCTGAAATCCAAACTGCCTCCAACACTTTGATTCCCCCTGTAGCATGAGTATAGGTCACAGTTTCTAAAATAAATACTTTCACAGGACTCAAGACTAAGTCAAGGCCACTTCAGATGATGGTACTCAAGGAGAGAATATCAATATCATTCTTTGCCTAGCAACAGATTTAGAATCTTGGTTATGAAGCCCTTAAAATATCCTGGGAAAAATGTCTTTACTAAATGAGGCACATTGTCAGAAGTCGTAATTTAAAGTCACACAGACGAGATATGTACTGTCTGATCAGAATGAAAGAAAGCTGTAGGGTGTAATCATATGAGCATCTTTCACTTCATATTAGAAGCTGTCGTCTCTGCTTAAGCTGTAAAAGTCAAAGGAAACAATGAACCATAATTCAACAAACCAAGGTGGCTTGGCTAACACCACTTAGACTTCAAGCAAAACAAAACAAAAGAAAAATTAAATAGCTGCTCGAACTGCAGTGAGGAAAACACCTCCAAAAGAGGGGGAGCTATGTTTGAAGCTATGATTGAGCTTAACATGGCTTTAACCCATGACAAAGCATGCAGCACTTAATTAGTTTTAACAGCTCATAAATATTATCTTCAACACCTAAACTTACAAACTTTAAATCCTGACATCTGTTAGTTCACTGAAAATAAAGCAGAGGACGAGTTTGGCTCAGGCCATTGTGGTGTTTGAAAATTAATAGCAGCTCCCCCGGTGTATGTTCTAATGAGCGGTACGGAGGGGATGGTTCATGAAGAAGTTGACTCTTTTGTTTTAACATTTTTCATTGTCAGGTTTCAGGCAACAGTTTTCAATGTTGAAGGCTGAAGCCAGTGCCTCTCAGAAATTTGCCTTATTTAATGTTTTGGTTCCTTGTTATGGATGCAGATCACACCCTTTGTGGCTGTTTTGTAGTTAAAACAATACATCCATAACTAAATGGTCTGACTTATAAACAAGGGTTTGGATGCACAGTGCTGTTCCTGTGTTTGACTTCATGTCCATCCCTCCTGTGCAGTTCAACGCGTGCTGGGTGTGGGCCCTGTTTACAATAGACTCGCCGTGCCACACCGCTTTCTGGAAACACAAGCATTGACAAGAGTGGGCACAGATCGGCTCCAGAAAGTGTGGTGTACACGCTTGAAGTGGAATCAATGGATTAGACAACCACACCTGAAACACCCATGCCTTGAGACTTGGCTGAAGATGACTGGATTGCTGAAGTATTTGGTGATATAACATGTTTGGTTACTGATTCTTGATCATAAGTCAGGTAATCATCAAAAGTCCTATTTGTACGGGATACGTTTCACCTAGAGACCTCTGGTAATTAGTAATAATTGTAGAGGACATCTCTGTTTTTAATCCTGTGGGACCTGTCCATGACCATAATTTGTCAAGTTAGAATTCCCACACTAATCCCCAACTCTCATTTGCTGTCATCAGGGTTGGGCAGAGAGATGTGCAGCGTGAGTGGTCGAGCAACCGAGAGAAAGAAAGCAGTGAATATAAGTGAAGCATGGTAGGGATTTGGACAATCTGAGAGTTTGGTCATAGTTAATACCACATAAGGTGCATTATTTAACAAAGGTAGCAGCTTCTAGATCGGTGCATTCAGTTTGTCTGAGAGTCTGTTATCAACATTTCAGGGAGAGTCTATATGTGTATATATGCACTGATAGACAGACTGTCACACCGACTATTTAATTATAGTATAGTATAAAATTTAACCTGTTATTGACAGAGCTGAGAATTTTCCAGTAGCACTTGACATTACGTGCTGTAATTGTTTCTGTGCATCATTTCTTTAATTGCTATTCGTGACAGTGAATGATTGACACCAGCTAATTCCTCCCTACTGGGCATCCTGAAACACTTATGGAGAGAGATAACCATCAACATCCTTCTGTCTGAACGGCAGCGCAGCCCACATGGTAATGGTTTCTGCTGGGTCACAGGCAATAAAATAAAAACACACTTCCAAGCATACAACCCAATACTGGCTTCCTTCCTCCAAGCTGGGAAGCATTTACCTGTTGAAGTTCAACACAAGTCATTATGAGATCAGCTTTGATCGGAGAGAGGTTGGACAAAGTGTGTGGGAAGGAGGATGCAAGTGTTGAGTTATTGCTTGTTGATGTGTCCCACCTGCATCGGCTTTCCCTGCCCGGCTGTGCAGTCTTGCATGTGTACACCTCGGGCTGAAATCTGTCTTAGCATCTGGGTGCCCAAGCATGAATGTGTGTATCTGCACGTCCACTCGTGTGCTCCAATCTCCTCGCGGGAGGTTGAGAGCTAACACACTCCCAGGTCTAATTGAGCAGAGAGTATAAATAATAATGAACACTGACCCTTGAAAGAGGCACAGATGGGCTCTTGGTTATTGTACACTCAACCTCTCAAAAGTCTCTTCAAAATCTTCCCTGTTATAAACACAAAGAGACAGAGAGAAACAGTACTAGTTTTCTTTTGCCAAACAACACAACACAGGCTGAGAGCAGCTCCCCCTCCAAAAATCTTGAGCATTCAGAGTCTGGCTGCTCTGACGCTCTCTGTTCCTCTTTAAAGCTTATTTTCAGGTCTGTGACACTGACAGGAAACAATGCCAGCAGCCACCTAACATAGTAAACAGGGAAGCTTCTAAACCACAGTGGCTATTAAATCCCTGTAAGTTTTAAAAATGCTGCATGTTGATAGACTTTTTCTATAGGTGAGAGGCTGTACGTCTTCTAAAAGTTTCAGGTCTGGACTCTGCCCTGTTAAAACTACTGTGAGGAAGTGGTTTGGCAAAGAGGGACACGCAGGAGGTCTGGAATTAGACATCTGTTCATTAAAAGAAGTCTGCTTCTCTTCTGCAGGGAAATCCTGGTTGAAGCTGGCAGACTGTGGTCAACAGAACCCCCGCTAACATCTGACTTTGTTTCACTAACACCTTGATCCTCTCTCTCTGAACAGACAAAGTTCAGAACCAATTGGGTTGTGTGGGGTTGCCAGTCAGCACACTGTTCTATCTTTAGGTGGGGGATGAAGATTAAAGCAAAGCAAAGGATTTCAGTTTGGAGTTAAAAAGAAAAGGTGTAATAAAACACTATAATTCAATCACTGTTGCTTTCATTAAAAGAAAAGTTGCTTAATTGAAAACTGAAGAGTTTAAAAAGTATAGAGGTAACCACAATCCAAAGTTATAGCTGTTTACAGTCCAAACACTATATAAATCGTGGATGAAGTGTTAGTGATGACACTCCTTGGTTTCTGAGGAGTCATGAAGCGCTCCGTGGGTGGCTGCCATTTTAAGGAAATGTTGACTCAGACTAACTTTTGGTTAACCTAGAAACACGCAAAGAGGTAGTGTTGTGACAGGCTTTCAGACTCCTGGAAAGAAGCTACAACACGCCTTTCAGCAAAGTGAACCACATCCATACTTATGCTGACTTACACGAAACTCATTGGCCTAAAGTCTTCAAATGAATGGGTTATAAAAAAATTTTCCCAGCCCGTAACCCTAAAACAGTGTTGCATTTAAGAAACGGCCATCCAGGAGAAAAATACCATACGTTGTAACAAACTGAGAGCAGGATTTTTTCCCCCTTACATTAACAACTTTGTTAAAACACATGAGGTTTCCATAGATTCTGGGGCTCGCCTCATGTGGACACCTAAGGAACTGTTTTTTTTTGTTTTTTTTTGCACATTATTTCTCAAGGAGAGAGTCACTTAGTTTGGTCACCTCAAAAGTCATAGATATTGCTCTGTTTCGTGTTTCTTCTGGAGGAATAGTTACAGTAGAATGAACAGCTGGACTTCCTTCCCTAAAGATAAGCTGCCATGCATCCAAAAGGATCGTATCATCTGGTCAAGTTGCAGATGAGATGTACACGCTGACACCTTTTAAGTGATGGGCCATTATAGAGACCTGACACTGTACAGCTGCTGCCATTGATAAAAAAACACAGGACTGAACCTAAGACTGCACAAAGGAGTTAATTAGAGAAATCCAGACAACAGACCCATTCCTCTTTTTACATTTCCTTTCATAAAGTCATTACGTTAATCTGTGCTAAGCAGCAGTAAATGAAGAGAAAAAAAATGTGTGATGCCACACGTAGACATGATTCCAGCCATGAGTCAGGAGACCCAGGAACAGAAATGTACCTATAAACTAGAGTTTTCCACACGAGGAAGAAGTAAACAAGGTACAAACAGCAGCAAAAATGAATGTTGGCAGTCAATTGTGCATGAAGAATCCCTCAATCCCCATAATGTCAGTGGAATAGCATCATAATTTAGACTACATTTCACAGCATCTTGCATCATGACTAACCTCGGCATGAAAACACATTTAGGGTGTGACTCTGTATGAAGCGCTTCAGTGAGTCTTTTTAGGGTGGGGAGAAAAGCTCAAACTGACATGTTTGCCCGATTACCGGCCAGAGAGGCTAGAGTTCACCCCACCCAGCTGTTAAAGAGCAGCCCCCCTGGGCACAGTCGGCCTATATTTTTATCAGTCTCCTTCCTTCGACTTCAACCTCACTCATCATGGCTATGTTAATTGCTTTAAGTAAAGATTACCACTAAGGTCTTAGGACACTAGCTCTGACAGCTCTGAGGGACATGCTGATTCCAAATAAGTATTTATCTTTTATCTTAGAAGTGATTTCCAATAAAAGCTGAAAAATAAGATAAATCCCCATGGACAGGTCTGTGATAGTTGGAGTTCATGTGGTTAGGTTTGGGATTTATTACTGGCAAAGATTAGCTGAAGTTTACGGACAGTTTGAATAAAAATGGTGAGAGAAAATTAATTTGTGTTCAAGCAGTCAACAAGAAGGGATTAGCCCAGAGAACAGCTGGGGCAGGATTTATTCATTTAATTTAAAAACCTAACTTTTACCTTGGAGGTTAACTGTGTTGTACAAAGGGTCAAAATCATTCTGGGTCATCCTCTGGGACTAGGAAACCTTTAAACAGGTACAGATGTTTCAGTCTTGCGAAAAACATTTCTGCAACAACATACCTTAACACCCAGTGACTCACCTACCACCACAGTTCAGTAATATTGGTGACAAAGGCAAAATGCTATAGGTAGGCAATGTCAAAGAGGCTTGTGGCACTAATGAAGAGCAACAAGATGATTAGGATGGACTTCAAAAGTCAGCTTGACAGGGTCTTATTTAATGTTTCAGTTCAAGGTAAACACTGTTTTTGTACATGGAGCATTTCAGGAATGCTCAAGAAACACTCAATCTTTCACTAAAGGGCTAAGAGGACAACAAAAACACAACAGCTCATTTTTCCAGCGAGTTTAGAGACTGATTTTATTTTATGTTGTGTTTTTCACTGTAATTGAAGCCTTATGTTACAAAATGTATATAATGATAACAGATCTACTGGAAGACACTTTTTCAGGTGACTACATACTGTTGAAAACATCTGTGAATAAATGCACACATTTTTTATTCCTAAATTAGTCAACTTTAACCCTAATTGTTCAAACAAAACTTTAAAAGTGCTTCCATATTGACATTACTAATGATATGAGATGGGTGTTCTTGTAATATTTGACCCTTTTTCATCCTCTTGAGCTTGCAGTTTGTAAAACAATTATGTCTGTCTGAGTTAGCATTGGCATATTGAGTCACTCTTTCAGAACTGAATTCCTTCATCTTTCAGGTGCTGAAATTATAAAAGATTTCTTTGTTGAATCTCAATTAAATCTGATAGTTTTATTCTAACCAGACCAATCAAGCATGAAAACCACAAACACAGTTTCCCATGTGAGTTTTTGATAAAGGAGTCTTCCAGCATGTATCGCTATTAAAAATGGAGAACAAACCAACCAGTCACTGAAAAGAGATTTTTCCACTGAGTCACAGCTCAGATAACAGGATGTCCCCAGAGAAGGAGAGGAAATCCCCAGCAGTCTGGAGGGGAAAAACTCCTTTAGACCTCCCAAAACAAAACACTGTCTGAAGAGTTGGACCCAAAACACTGTTAAGCCTTCAACCAGATGGCTATCAGTCAGGGTGATGTTCCTGATAGGCAAATTCAAATACTGAGATATGATGAGAACAGGATCTCTGGAAATGCATAATCAGTATTTTGTGTGAGGTGGCAGCTCCAAAAACGTCACTCCCTCCCTAAATGGGGAATGACCTCATTTCCTCCCTGTTCACAGCTGGCTCACCCTGAGCCCCTGAGAATGAACCCAGCCATATCTCCACTCCACTTGTCTTCCTGCCTCCATTCACTCAGGACTCAGATGTGACATAGCATCCAACCGAGCAACTGCTGTTTCCATTATCTTCATTAGCCGCAGACTTCAATCCAAAAACACAGTATTTCAATGATAGCTCCTTTTGTCTGGCTTTTATTGACAGACCAAGCCAGGAATTACTGTGATCTCTACTCTGTGTCATTGTGAAGGAGAGTAATAGCCTGTAACAGCCAGAGAATGAAATAATCACAGGCGTAAGAGCTGAGATTTATACCTTCAGCATCACATCATTGGAAAAAGAGACTCACATGATGGTTCTGATAGCCTGAGGAGGTCCAGACACTACTGAACGCACAAATAGGTGACTGGAAAGTACCATAATCACATGCTTTCAAAATAGGGGTAATTCCCACAACACATCTCCAAAATTACAAAGCAGGGGTTGGGCAGGTATGTGTCAACTTTCACTGAACAATCCACAAAGGCATGTATCTGAGTTTCTCCAAGCTGTTGATGATACCTGGCCTGCAGGATAAACAAGGATGGAGGCCTTTTTTTCTACAACATGACAGCTGTGAGGAGAGGGGGAGCTAAACAAAGAGCAGAGATATGACGGAGGACATTCCTAGCTTTTCTTCATCCTCTACATGCCATGCAAACTTTAGATCATTTCAGCGTAACATAGGGGGTTTTCCTCTTACAGGACAGAATAAGGCACACACGACCAAAAACATCACCTCTAGGAACTCACCGACTGGGTGAAATATGAACCCACGACTCGTGTCTTTGAATGCCTCGAGGTGAAAGGAGGAGGTTTAACCAAAGGTGAGGATGATTTAGAGGAAGAGTTTCAAATGCATCACTTAAACACTGCTGATCTACCTTCAGACTGTTTTTTCAAGGAGACACTGACAGGCCTGTCAGTTCAAAAAGCTTTCTTACATATTACAACACATTTTCAAGCTTGTGTCACAGTTCGCCCACTTTGACACCATTGGAAAACAACACAAAGAAATGAAGCATCAAAACTCTACTTGGAAAAACAGATAGGCGGCATCACAGAAATGACGTCCATGGAATACAAGTGAATGAGTAGAACCTATGCAGAAGCCTTTTCACCAAATATGTGACATGATTAGTGAAGAGAGGCAGCATTTTAGCGAATTTGTCACCCTTGAATTGTCAAACTTTTTATTTAGTTCTTTTATCTTAAAGGTAGGGTCTGCTGGATTTTCCTAAAAAAATGAAATATCAACTTTTACAGGTATATTCCTGCTAAATCATCATCAATGGGCCTCTATACATGTGTTTCAGTGTCTGTGTCTGCCTCAACCCCTTCCTCTGCCTGTATGTTGCTGTTTCGGTTGATTTGGGACATTTCTGAGCGGAGAGGAGGTGTGGTGACCCCAGCCATTCACAGCGTGCCCAGTGTTTGGGCACAGTCCATGGTGTGTTCATGAAGCTACAACTGTTAGCCATGCAATTAGCTATGACCTGAGGCAGTGGGCAAGCTGAGCCATGGAGGAGAAGCCCACATGGTTGTGTGTACAAACAACAAAACAACAACAAAAATTCCTGCTGACTCTAATGACACTTTCATAGTCATCAATGAAACCATGAGTCCAAAACATCTTGATCCAGTGTTTTGCCTTGTTAGTTTTATTTTTCACTTCAAACTACTCAGCTCAGTCATGTTTGGTGCAAACGGTCTAAACAAAGAGTATTTTTCATCGACAAATTTCACACTTGTCAAACTATGATTAAATAATTCACATCATTCATATCCACATTAAAACTCGCCACTGTTGTAGTACCTCTGCTTCACATGAGCTCATCCTGTCTTGGCAGTGACACGATGTCTGAGGTTATAATTCTTAAACTGCACGTGTAGCTTGAGCCGCAGCCTCCTCCAGGCTGACGATGCACTAAAAACCTCACTGCCTCGACCATAAACCACAAACAGCCTGAACAGGAGAGGCAAGCAGCTCATGGAAAAGATGAAACACGGAGGCCTCATTGTATGAATGACATGCCTGCACGCTGCTGAAAAACCACATTGCGCACGGCGAGTAAGAGCACATAGAGGGCTGTGTTATTGTTGGACATGATGGAGCCAATGCGAGCCGACACAAGACTTACAGAGAAGAGGGAGCGGAGAGGATAAAGGGTCAGCAGAAGAGAACATGATCAGTAAAGCATTTGGAGATTTTTGTACTACTGTTCTCGCTATGTGATTTATTACTGCTCAGAGTTAAACCAATACATCACTTCACTTCAGAGTTCAAGCAATGTGAAGTAAGATTTTCCCTATTAAACTGTATTAAACAAAGAATTGTTGTTGACTGTCCAACATTCACATGATGTCATGTACAGCAACAAAAGTCCTACTGTACAGAAAGTCTTATTCCTCGAACTACTCCCAATCTAAGTCTGTATTACAGTCTCTTGGGGCATTAACCACTCATGTTTGGATGATGAAACTGTCTCTAAAAGTCATCTTTTACCCAAATCATGTCCAGATTCCCCTTTGATGAAGAGATGAGCCACTGAGCCACAGAGCAGCTCTCTGTCATTGAATCTGTTTGTATCACTGTCGCTGCTTAGAAACCAGCCCACAAGGTGAGCTCCTGGCTGGCTTTCATTAATAAGTGGTCTTTCCTGTGTGAAAATAGCCACAGAGGAGCAGCAGGCATGTTCTTCAGCACTTTTCCACAGCTGACATCTTAATAAGATGTGGTTCTGTTTGTGTGAGCCACAGTTTAAGTAAAGAATTTATGTAATTACAATGCGCAGTTTACGACCCATTTCAGCCATGCCAACAAACCAAAAACATCTCGCTCTGACAAACATGTGCCCTATACATGTGAGATATTCTCAGTTCTAGCACCTATAATTAACTCTAGCCACTTTGACTACCATGAACAGCCCTGCTGAGATATCTGGGTCTTACTTTACAAGACCTTGTGGTTTGCCGGTAAAGCAGCGTGAATGGAAACATGTCAGTCCTGTGTGTTTCAAATACTTCAGCACTTAAAAAAACTTCATCATAACCATTCCACAAAAAACTGCACACCTCAAAGAAGGACCCTATATATGTTTCAGCTTAGTAACAGTGATGATGAGAGGAAGCTGTTTAGGTATTTATGGTTATTACAACAGTCTTGTAAGATTTACAAGCACAAGGGGCTAATCTTCATTTGGAGAGGCAGCGGGTTGTTGATGTGTCGGCTCTACAGATGTTCTGAATAGGATGACATAAAGCTACAAATCTGTCTGCAAACAAAAGGAGAATGGCCCCTCTAAGCAGAGAATTGTCTCTGTATCCACAGTGCTGTCTGCAGAACCAATTAGGAACATGATCATGCAATAGTGCAGTTTTCCAACTGGGAGACACAATTTACCGCTTTCTGCTGATGAATGCCCCTGGATGTGAATCTCTGTCTCTAAGAAAACAGGTACTGAACATCTTTGTTAAAGGTCAAAATGAAATTGTAAGTATCTTCATTGTTGAAGATCAGAAATACTGGACATATTTTGCATTTCAGATGTTGGTAAAGCTTCTTGCCAGAGATGACAGAGAGCATCATGTGTTTCAAGAATCAAGAAAATGGAGATGAAGCATATTAACACTTAACCAGAGCAGTGAAACACACGTATATAGATGTTAACCTGCAAAAAGGACTAAACCATGGTTTTTGCTGGCAATGTTAACAAAAGCAACCCTCATACATTTACCCATGGACTCTGTGACCCCATGTTGGTTGCTTTCTTGCTTACTTATATGGACTTGTGCTTGGTTAATTTAAGTTTTCAGTTTGATTGTCTGAGATCTTTGTAACTCTGGCACATCCTAACCACTGGGCCAAGATATGTTTGACAGAGATACTGATATAGAGCATGATAAGAATTGTGAAAAATCCAAGCTACTGGTTCATTATCTCATGATGATTTAATAATAGATACACTGTGGTGCACCTCAACTCGCACCCAATGACAGCTGAGGTGGGCACCAGCCACCTGCAACACATGATAAGTAGTAAAGATAACAGGTGGATGGATGGTTTAATAACAATACCTAGATAGATAACATTTCAAAAATATCAGTTTTTAAATGCAATGCAGAAAAATATGTGAATGACTCATTTTTTACACTAGAAAGTTAGAATTGATAAATTCAGCTACTTTCACATTAACCTAAAAAGGACTCTAAGCTAGGAGCTATTGGTGGTTTGATGCCCCTATGTGCTTTTTTTTTAACTGAAATATGGCCCTGCTTCAACCGATCTTATTTTTTTCATTCATGATAGAAACCAGCATTATTGAACAGTATTTGAGCTACTATGGACACAACAAATTACTGTGTTGTGATGTTGATTACTTTAATGCACTTTAATGAACTTTAATGTTGATTAAAGTTCACCAGTTCAAACTGCTGTTATAGTATTAATACAAGGCATATTCTCTGATTATCAAACACAGCAATGATGAAAGCTGAGTCTGTTACAATAATCCACTTTGTATTAACAGTTTAATTCCTGTGATAAGCAGCTAAACTCGACACTTAGCAACAATAAATACAACATGTCTATCCCTACCTAATAGTGTAAAAACATTACCTCACATAAACTGATACTATGAGAGATTTCAGATGATAACAAACATGACAGAGGTTGGAAACAGGGTAAACACTGATGGAGAAACAACCCAAAAACTTTGGCAAAAGTTGTGTCTTTTTGGCGTGATTTCAACTGTTCTATGAGAGATGATAACAGAAAACCTGACTGTCTAAGGCTTAACAAACACACAAAGCTGAAAAAACTGTTGGGCAGAAAAAATTAGACAAATCTGTGAAGCCTGAAAAATGTGAATGTATTTGTCTCACGTTGCAACTGATGGTAAAGAGAGCAGCTTCAAATGTGCATTGGCATTTCCCAAGTTAAGATTTATTTGTCTAACATTGCAGCAGCAACCTGCTGTGCTTTTTGTCCTTCAAGCACATTCTCAGTGCACATTCAGCTGTGATTTGATGGCAGGAGTTCAAACTTTTAATATCATGGCCGGTCAGAACACCGAAGGACAATCTTGGCCTTCCAGGGGGCTCACATTCTGTAAATACCTCCGTGAAGCTCTTTAAGTAACTCTGCTGCTAGATTAGGACGCTTCTCACCTTCATTTCACTGGGCATGTCATTCCAAACCAGACAGAAACGTAAAGAAGTAATCCTGAAATCCTATAAACAAAAAATGGATTATGGATTGAGTACAAGAGCTAACTCTATTCTTTTTTTTCTGAGCATTTTTATGCTTATTGCACATTTGTTTATTTCTTTGTTTCTGAGTCCCTTCTCGTTGACTCCAAAGCTATAAAAATAAAACTCAAGAGCACTTCAGGGGCCAAACAATAAATGGTTGCAAATATACCACAGCGTTACACAGAGCAGACATATTCAGGGTGACTACTGATGCCCCCCTCAAGAGTATGATCCAGGGGTCTCTGGCCCTGTCATTATGTGATAATATGCAGCAATAAGCTCCTATAAAATCTTGTGATTATGCTTACTCCTGCATTTATAGACATTCAAGCTGGATGCCTTCACTTTTTAGTAAGCACTGTGGATGTTTTCTCTGAGCCAAAAAGCTTATGTTCTCTCCCGAGGCTCCCCCATGGGGTGACATCATGCTGTTTTTGTACTTTAATGTGAATTGAGCTCCCAAATCTCAGTTTAATAACTCAGCACAAACCTGGCAAACAGAGCTGTGCATAAACACAAGCCCAAAGGAGGCGCCAAGTGTAAAAAAGATGTTGTGAAACATTAACTAAAGCTTGGACCTGCGTTGAGGGATTCAGGATTGGTTTTAAGAGATAAGTATTTTGCATCATGTTCAGTGTCGGAAGTTGTATTTGTTACTTGAAGAGAGAGACTCAGGGGACTGAATCAATTATCATGCTAATGTTTCAAGGTATAATTACAGAAAGATCTCAAAGATATCTGCTCATAAAATACTGTGAGTAATGTTACGAATCCTCACAAAAGATAATTGTTTCATAAGAGGTAATAAAGACTAAACAAATCTAGTTATGTAGAGCTAGAAAACCATGAATGGCTTTTAAAAGAGGCATGTTTTGTCAATTCAGGTTTGGAATCACAGCATAAACAAAATCACATAAAAACCATGGTATTTTCAAACTGTGTCATATATCACTTATGCTGCTTGTTCTCATAACACACTTCAGGTGTCAGAATCAGAGCTTCTGGTGAACAATTAGACAAAGGAAAAAGTCAGAACAAACTGTTCCAATCAAGTCAGACATAACTCTCAGTAACTGGTGGAGATCATAGACCTGATAAGAAATATGACATCACCTGGCCAACAAACACACATGCACACACACATACACACACTCTCACTCAAAAAAAGTGATGATGTTTCTTTAAACAGATGGGTGATGACTCTTTGACCTGTGATTAATTTGTTTTGAACTCTTTCATTTGCAGCCAGAGCTCTTGTCAAGGACTTTTGGTCCTCGGTAACTCCTTCAGTCCAAATTTATGGAACCGTTAATCAGTTCAGCTTATCGTAAAAGCAGCCTGTGGAGCCAGCAGAAGATGATGTGAAACTGACTTCACACAAACACTTCACAGATGATACACTCCTGATGCTCAGGAAACTACTAAATTAACAGGAAAGGTTATTCAAGGACATTTGGCTCCCGAATAAAAAGTAACACATTCACACTCTCTGTTCGACACCATCACAGGACATGACCATTAAATCTACTTCCATGGAGGGTTTAGATTTATTTGTAAAAGATGTAAATGATACTACTCAAAATAACTCTCAGCTGAACAGCAGCAGCCTAGATAATGATAACGTTAACAATGTAGAGCCATATGGTGGCTAAAAAGCTGCGGACTAAAGCTGATAAACTGCTCAATAAACCAATTCAGACAGAAGAATGAAAACTATGATCTCATTATCTTTCTACCGTGGCCACAAAGAAGGATTTGTAAGTGTCCAAGGATGACTTCAGTGTAACTTAAAAAGTTCTCTGGATCAGTTTCTTCACTTTCTCCCATTATTGTCATATAACTTTGATACAGTAGACGGGCTGGCCTGTGGCTCCATGCGCCTGATGCTGTTTAGCACTGTTATTAGCTGCAATTCACTGAGATCTGAACCAGATGTGGAGACGCTGCAGGGTCAGTGTCGGCCAAGGGTCAGGTCAACGTGAGATCATGAAAACTACTTTCTCCTGTCCTCTAAATAGGTGTAATACTACCTGTTCCCCTGCAGGGAATAGCCTCACCGAGAGAGCAGAGGCTGAGATCTAGCAACAAAGATAAGCAGGTCACAGAGCGGCAGGGGATAATAGTTGGAAATCCTGGCGTTATGCACCGCTAAGATGAATTATTCTCTGGCTTGAAGGAGGGGGGAGCAGAGGGTGTGCAAATTGGATATAGGCTCCTTCTCGATGCCAGCTGTCAAACTTAACTAGATGATGTGCAGCAGAGGGTGGGTTCAGAGAGCTCTCATGTTCTCTCTTTCACAGCGCGAAATAAAGACATCTGCACAGCAAAGTTTACAACACGAGACAGGCAGGACAAATCTGAAATACATTCAGGCCTGACATTGATTTAACACCTTCTGATTCGAATCATATTCTTATATCCAACCAGGTCCCCCATGTGTAAACACCGCACTACAAGCACACATTTAGAGCAGAGTCACAGGGGACCTTCTCCCTGCAGGCTGACAACAGCAGAGCAGGCCCGAATAAACAATCAACACTTCTGATGGAATTTCACAGGAAACAGCTGTGGGGTCAAAAAGGCAAACAAACTGCCCTAAAATATGAAAGGCTTTCACTTCTGAGGAAAACTGAAGGACGTGGGGTTTGATGCCAAATACTTTTGCTTCAATAATCAATTTCCTTGATTGAAAACACAAGTCAACTTAAACAGAATATCACTTGTTTTTTTGAAGATGAATTGCAATTATCACAGTTTTTTAACTCAGGGTGACATTTACAACAAGTTTGTTTCATTCTTATCAATTCTGCTTATTAATCCGAATCTTTATCCATCCCCCTGTAAATTTTCTATGTACAAAAAGTAGCTTTACAGGTTTTCTGTCGATACCACTTTATTGTGTTTTTGAGTGAATAGATATGAAATAAGTCAACTTATTTAGATATCTCTAGACCTAAATAAATAAAAATAAGTAAAAATGAATCAGGGTTTTCTTGGGAAACTGTTATTGATCTGCTAAACTAAACTAGGGCAGAAAAGTGAACATAAGGTTCGGCCGCTCTGGCATCAAGTAAAAAGTTGACAAAGGATACAATAGGCAAAAAGGCTAATCGTGTAGATGGATTGAACGTTTCTTAATGATTCTTGACAGATTCTCATCCCTATTCAGGGCTCATGACTTCACTTCTCCACTTTTAGGGAAGTGGTACAACAACTCTGCTCTATAAATTTAAGGGTATTCTTAGGCTAAAAAAGGACTTGTAACTGTAGTGTTGGATTGTCTCCTTCTTTCACTGTTTGACATATTTGCCCCTCACCCTCTGCTTGTTTCCCACCCTGCAGCCCACAGCTCTCCACTGTGAGAAATTATCTCCTGCAGACACAAGCAACCCGAGACGCTAGCACAATTTATAGCTCAAGGTTTTGCAAAACAAGCAGCAGGGTGGACATAGGACACCAAAGAAAACCTGGGGAGCATTTTCCTATTTGTGTAGACCAAAAAGGTTGGCTCAAATTGGTGCCAAGTGTTCTGCCAAAGCCAAATATGTGTCCGGTCAGGACACTGAGACATTCAGAATTGATCTTGACCTGGCTGCTGGCGTCATGTAAACAAACATTTTGGTAAAGACAAAATTAACACTGTACACTAGCCCTTTACACCTGCGCTGTTTTGATGGGAGGTTTACAGTAAGTGACACACCCATGGGGCATGAATAAGCAAACAACAACAAATCTAAAATGACCTTTTTTTCCCGTTGATGTTCTGTCCGGAAATCTTTTAAACTGTGCTAAGTAGACTTCTCGGAAAGTCAGCAAGGGGCAAATGAATGCAAACACACTTCTACTCAGTCAGTGTGCTCTGAATGAGTGCTGCACTTTACCGCGAAACACTTTATACGTTACACAAAAAATGAAACCTGATCTGCCTGTTTTGGGTTGTCTGCTGTATGGAAGATAATATCACACAAAGAACTACTTCTATGCTTGCACCCCTGCAGCAGCCAACTCATAGTTCATGTCATTTCTAGTGAAGCTGAACAGATGCCTGGCAAACATTTTTTCCATCCCAGTCCCGATCTCTACTCTCAGACATTTGGGAGTCTTTGGCCAGACTGATAATCACCATCACAAAGAAATACACAAGTATAGAATTTACACACACACATACACACATAACAAATCTGGGAAAGCAACAACTGTCCTTGCTGCCAAGCCTGACATCTACGTACACACGTGACTAAACACTGTTCCACAGCTGGCTGGATGGAGACTCTTTTTTTGTCATGAGGGATATTGTGAACTTCCATAAATTGAAAATACACAGTGATCACAGTGCTGTCACTGACATAAATCTCATTTGATCAATTGATGAAGTTTTGGAGGCTGAATGAAAAGCATCCAGTTTCTCCTCAGCTCCTGCCCCCTGACCGCTCTGCTGCTCCATTTTCTCCCAGCTTCAAAAACATGAATGCTGACACCGACCCCCCCAGCAGCCCGATGCTGTGTCATCCCAGCTTTGGAAGATCTACTGCAGTGTTTCCAGAGATCAATCATTACCAGCTTCCTTCCTCACCTCTTCTGCAGTTATCATTAAACCATTTATCAGAATGAGAACAACATCAGTGTGTTATGCCACGAATGTGTCCTTACATTCCTGTGGTTGGTTTTCCTCTCAAATCCATTGGTGCAGAAGTTTTCTGGTACATGCCAAATGCCACAATGTCTGGCTGCTGGGTGAGGTTTAAAACTGACAGGTAACCCATCACTCTACCAACTATTAATAAAAAAAGGCTTTAAAAGTCTCTAATCATAAGTTCCAACAGCATTCTTACCTAATTACAGTGTTGATTATTTTCTGAGCAGCAGCTAAAGCAAAATAAAAAGAGAGAAAGTGTTTATGTAATAAGTCTGACTGTTATTGGCAAGGATCAAATCATAGTTCACCAGCAGCAAAAAGAATGATCACTGCTCTTAATGTCTACAGTTTATGATTTGTTTTGTAATAAGATAAAAAAAGAACAATATAAATCATGACAGGAGACATGGACACTTCTACTAATACTGTCCATAAGTTCAGATTCAGAGCAGGTTAGCCAGCAAGCTGCCAGTTTGTGCCTTAGTTTATTTTTTCTGTTTTGCAGAACGGTTTTATCTCAACAAGAAAAATATTGGGTTTTATTTACCAACCATTACAGATATTCTGGGATAAAACCCTCATGATGTAGTTTTCTAGTGAGTTGGGTTTGACTACTGTCTACTACTGTGGGTGCTGAATATTAAAGAAAAACTTCTGAGTTGACACTCTTTTATGCTTCTGATATTGGGAAACTTCAAATGAAGAAATATAGAAACACTTCCTACTGTCCTCTTCTTCCAGTTACCTTCAAGTCTTCCGGTCACTTTAAAGATCACAAATGACCTCGTAGGTACCTTTAACACATAAATCTGACTCTGCAGTGAACAACCTGTCTGCCTCTGAGCAAATGGGACCATTACTTCTCCCGCTAACTCAACAGAAAAAAGATTTGAGAGTCTCCTTTTCTAAAACTTCCAACTTACTCACCCCCATTAGCAGGTGTTGATAACATCTTCATTCCTACTAAGAAGCTGGAAGCAGACATATCTCCTTCATGCTCAAGACTAATTCTGTCCATTTCAAAAGCACCAAAGCAATGGGATCATGACCTGCTATTCACACTTCAACACAAACGACTCCTAATCACCACAGAGGCAGTGGATTTCAGCAAACCACGTGGTCATCTGTGGCTAAGGGGACTTTACTTAAGCCTTTTGTGGCCTGTTGTGTTGTAATGACATTATTGTGTTCACGGTGAAGTCATGAATAAGGAGAGAAAGTTCCTGAGAGGCACACAACATCAGCAGACTTCAGAGACTGTCCTGACCTATTGCCACCTTTTAATATCGTGGAGAGATACGCAGAGAAGTTCTCATAACAAAATGATGATGGGATGGTTATTGAGTTATGCGTTTCAATTCCCAGGATGGATTAACTTGATAAAGTCGTGAGAGCGCTGCATCCCTCTTTATTTTATCAGTGAAATTAGTTGAAACGCCTCACAGTCGCAAAACCCTGGACAGCCAACATTTCACAAAGGATTCAATCTTCAGGACTAAGTTTCTGTTCCTCAACTCTGATCATTTACACTGATGGCTCTGAATGAAATGTCCTGTTTCAAAAGACCAGGGGTTAATCTGGATCATCATGGTGTGTTACATTCTGTGTATGCTGAACTGTGCCATTATTTGGCAATATGATGTTACATCTAAA
Source organism: Thalassoma bifasciatum (assembly GCA_008086565.1). Classification (NCBI taxonomy): domain Eukaryota; kingdom Metazoa; phylum Chordata; class Actinopteri; order Labriformes; family Labridae; genus Thalassoma; species Thalassoma bifasciatum. The sequence continues at coordinate 65,285 of RPOG01000303.1, read as the reverse complement.
TAAGCTATCCAATTTGCATATTTAAACAGTTTAGAGTCAAGAACTGATTGCTGCACAACAGGGGGTTGTAAATTTCGGTCATGGGATAAAAGGTGCTTCACCTGCGCTGTGCCTTCCTCATACCTCGACTAGACCTCAGACCAGACTTTACTGCCGTAAATCAATCCAGACTAATTCAACTCGATTAAGAAGCTAGGAATTAAACTTTAGAAGTGTCTTTTTTTGGCACTGATGATCTCATTTCAAATTGGGGGTTATGAATGTAGGTATCAGACTTTTTCAAGAAAGTCCCCACATTCCCTTTAAGCACAAGATAAATATAATTTCTCATTTCTACCATGCCTGTCCTCACACTGTTTCTTTAGAAAAAAAAAAATTTCTATGAGCATCTTGTAACTTTGTTTTGTAATGATTAATAATAATTTGAGTTGTGGTGTTTGAAAATTTTACCCGTGATAATACTAATAAACAATTCTTGATAAGATTTTTATCACATTTGTTGTAGTCCCCCATGAAATTAACACTGATAACTTAAATATTCAATTTATTAAAATGAAAAAATAAACAGGAGAAATGAGACCTCCTTTCACAATCTCTTCTTGGATAGCAGCACTGCGAAGCTAATCAGATTAAAGATACAGTGGTAAGAGACACAATCTCTCCTCTCCTCTCCTCTGAGGGCAGTTCAGGACCTGATTGTACTCAGAGCTGTGGTGGTCTGAGGGCAGAGGTCACCGGAGGCCACCAAGGTCCCACCCAAGGACAGCTACAGAAGTTAGCCTTCAATCCCTGAAAAAAGGTGGAGTGTCTCTCTTTTTTTAGCAAAGCAAACAAACCACAACAGGAAAATAAAATATTTGCCCGGCTGTGCGATGGGCGAGTTAGGGACATGTGCAGCAGCCTGATGGAGGAGAACAGTTGGTGACTGTGAAGCCCAAAGGCAGCTTTATCCCAGAGGCTGTCAGAAGAGGGTGTGTGACGCTGGAATGTTAAATACTGCAGGAATGTTATTTATTTTCACAAACACCACCAAGTACCCCCATACTAACACACATGTGAGGGTGTCTACACGCACACACAGACGATTCAGGTACTTAAGTGCACATCTACACACAGACTGCTCTGATCTGCCCAACCAATAGGAACACTCCTGCTCTGCCTCTCCTTACCTGTGGTTAGATCAACATCACAGCTCTCAGCCTTGATGTGCTGCCATGTACTCACTTCATTAAGACGTCAACACACCGGCAGACACACACAGGTCGGAGGAGGCTGGAATAAAATTTGGAAACATCCACAAGTGTGTTTGTTGTGGGAGAAATAACACCCGGCCCTGCTGTGCTTTTTCCTCCAAACAGATGTTCAAGAAATCTTTTCATAGAATATTCGCATTATTTTTAAAGCTGGGCAAGGATCCACATGTAAGGCCGCATCTTTACTCATGTCTAGACAGGAGTGTGCACTTTTACGAGAGGATCACATTAGCTTTCAGTTGTTCTCTGCTGATTCAGAGAAAACAGAGAAACCAGACAGTGACGGAGCTGAGTAACTTCTCTCCACTTCTGAGTAGCGGAGGCTGTGTGTCATCACCGAGGTATTTGGAGCTGATCCACGGTCAGTCGCGGTGGAAGTAGACTGAGTCTCAGGTTCATGTGAGGAAAAGATTCCAGCTTCCCTACTGAGCTCCAACCAGGTTGAAATGTCACGTTTTATTTACCTTGAGATAATTATTTGAATCAGATTATCCCTCAGCTTGACTGAGTTCTTACCAAACACTAACATTTGCTCTCTGCTGCGTGATAGTTCTGCTTCCAGTCGGTGAAACAGCAAGTATCCACCCCCTTAAAGTGACCTGAAGTTGACTCCAAAAGGATCATTGTGACATTGTGAGCTTTTACACGTTATTGTGTGTCTGAATGTTGAATGATGCTTTTGAACAGTCTTTACGTCTCCTGGAAGTCCAAATAAGAGGGGATAAATAAAAGTCTGGGAGGCATTGTTTTTCTGCACAAAAGATGCCAGGAAACCTGAATGAGAGTATTAGATAGATTTATGCATTAGAGGGAAGTTTCCAACTCCTTTGAATATGGAATTTTGAACAAAACTGTTCATTCATTAGTTATTGTTTGTGACAGACAAAATAAAATGTGATTAGTCCTTGGGAACACACAGAGCAGTCTAAATAAGCACTTTGTTCCCAGCACTCCTGATTTATCTAACTCTTCCCACGCTTAGTACAAAATATTGCCCCAGCCAAAAGATGAACCTCATGGGAAATGTGCCGAAATTTGTGTAACTGTAGTCAGTAAAGGAGGTTGTATGGGACAAGGAAGAGTGGCAATATGAGTGTTGCAATGAGACACAAAATCAATCATCTGCCAGCATTTCTAGCTCATGTTGAGTAAACAAACTTTATGGATGTGGGCTGGAGGAGGACCGAAAAAGTAAAAGTTAGAGCTGCCCAAGAAGAAAAACCCACAGACATTTATTCTAAAATAAAACCACACTCAGGGGACCCATAAAAGACAAAGTGTGGTTGTAAACAAAGAACTGAGGCAAGTGCACAGACGTCTTCAGAGCTGACCTGCTGTGTTTGGGCTGCAGAGCCTTGATCTACCTGTAGCTAATCCAACACCAACACACCGTTTGATGTGTGAAACATGCACAAAGCTACACGCAGTGTAGTTACATCACACAGTTGCATACAACTGCCATCACCTGTCTTTAAACTGAAGATAAACATGACTGCACTTATAGCCAAATGTGAAGAATCTAACCAACATTTGTGTTACATGTCTAGTGATGTTATAATATCTAGACACATCTTCCTGAATAACACCTGTCACAGCTTTTGATTATATGCTAATTTTACGAAGTTTACCTGGGAAAATGTGAGTGGAAACTCTTATTTCTTTGACTTGAAAATAACAGATCTTTGGTTAATCGTAACCCCAGCATACGAGGTACAAGAGTGAGGTTTGAAGTGTGCATGGACATGTCACAGTGACTGAATGTCTTTGTGTTTCCTTCTACTGAAGAGAAAAATGCAGAATACCTCAAAGTAACAACCTTCTGTTCGCCTATCCAAAGTAATGTAGTATTTAAGACCAGTCTTGGTCTTGAGAGACCACATTTTAAAGGTCTTGGTCTTGTCTCAAACTCAAGAACATCATAACTCGGTCTCAGGATTTTCCATCAATATTTTACAAGTTTCAGTTGAACTCCTCCTGGTTAATTAATGTTGTAAATTGACCTAAAAGATTTAGCGTCAGCTCACTGGTTGTTCTGGAAATCTTTTCCAGAGCCTTATTTGTCAGACACCTGCAGAAACTGGAATATCAGTCCATCATATTTCTAGTCAGAAAAACCTCTTACACTTACTTCAGGTCTCAACCACCTGATGAATAATCATCTGAATTTCAGGTACTTGCATTATTTTTGGACTTATCCGTGGCTTTTATCTAAGTAGAAGGGTTTATTTCTTTTGCAAGATATTGGTTTTACACATTTGTTAAGATCTGAGAATTTTCCATGGTGTGCTTTGAAAGATTTATCTTGTCTTTCTCTGTCAAATGTGTTCAAGAGAAAACTAGATAAAAGAGAAAATGCTCTATCTCTGTTTAACTGTCTCAGCTTGTTGTGGTCTTGGTCTTGACTCTGTCTGAACCCTAAAAAGTCTTGGTCTTATCTTGGATAATGTGTTCCTGAGTACAACACTACCCATCACTCTCACATATGTGTTGTCATCCTCTTCTGACATCTTCCTCATCACTCTGCTTTCCTACACAGCAGTGTCTAACAGGTAATACTGAACCCTGCAGGTAGACTGGACAGCACTGTCTCTCGTTCACAGCCACCTATGAAGAACCCCTGCCCCTGCACACAAACACTTACCTTCTGATAAGCCAGTTGGAGATAGTTGTATGGGATCCTCCGGTGGAAGTCCTGCACAACATCCTCGCTGATTTTATGCACGGACTGGGGTCCCAGTTTCTCCTCGATGCATGTGTTCATACAGGCTGCTCTCCGGAGGACCACATCGAAGAAGCGCAGGTCCGTGAACGTCTCAATGAACGGATGCTGGTCCTGGCACCTCAGCCGGCAGCGGACCCTGGTGCGCCGGACCTCAGTGTGGCTGCTGATGGCTCCCTCCATGTAGCGCACCGCGTTTTCATAGTCGCTGTTGTAAAACGCCTGCACCGCATCGTTGTAAAGAAGGTCGTAGGGCTCCAGGAAAGCTGACGAGGATGAAAGCGCCACAGTTAACAGGACGACTGAGAAGATACCAGCCGAGGGGAAGTTTCCATCCATCCTCTGCTTCGGCTCAGACGGTGAGGAGCGACAGGCGGAGAGCAGTCACAGCAGCTGTCAGTCACAATAACAGCGGGCTCAGGCTCCTGTTTGAGTCCATTTAAAACTCCTCACACACAAACTCAGGACGGACCAGGACCAGGGCGGAAATAAAGCTACTTCAGTCGGGGACACACATTTTGTTGTGACCCCTCTCCGGCTCCGCTAACTCCTCCCCTCAAAGAGATGAATGGGCAGAGGACAATTACGGCTGCTGGGGCAGGAGGAGGAGGGGGCACAGGGGCCCTTCAAGTGGTCTTACTGGTCATCAGCACAAACAAACACAAACACTCGTTTTTCTAAGTTTCACCCCAGGAAAATGCGCTCTTGTGGAAGTAAAATCACCCTAGCTCCAGTTTTTTTACATGTGGTTCCCCAAAGACATTTTTTAGAACTTCAAAAACTCCACAGGAGATCAGAGAAAACATCAAAAACAAAGACAGGGAGTGACTAAAGTAATGCCTGAAAAATAAGCATATGCTCCAAAAGGTGTCTTTCAGCATACTTATCATACTTTCTACTCAATCCTTGTTTAATATAAATTCATTACTCCGTACAGTTGCCTCACGGACATTCAGTGCAATATTCACAATCCACAACTTATCCCATGTCCCACCTGGACGAAGCAACCTTTTATTCAATGATGCTGGCAGAAAGCTGCGGTTGGAAATAGCCACTTGAAAGGGAATGTCTCCCTCTAGAGGCAATTTCATTGTTAGACAGTTCAGATATTTCAACCAGGAACAGGCGTGTCAACAGGGTTAGGAAAAATAAACAATAAGATGCAAAACCTACATAAGCCAACTGTAATGAAAACATACTTAAGTCTCTGTTTTAGCTGAAGTGTAAATGATGACCTAGTAAAAGCAAAAGCCTTGTGACATGTACCTTTAAAAAGTTAGAACTGCCACAAGGTGGTAGTAAAAGCATTATTTATTTTGGCAGAGAAATTCAACTTTCTGGTAAAACACATTAACCTTCTAAGACCCAGCATCCGCATATGTGGACATGACATTTCTGCCTCTCAGACCCATGATACTTTATTTTTAAAACTTTAACCCATCAGCCAAATTTAAGGACACTACCCACATCTTTTGGTGGCAATATTACAACTTTACACCCATTTCACTGGTGATAAAAACAGTTCGGTTATGTCCAATATCAGTCATAACTAAACACTTAGAGCAAACTCATACCTCTAAAAACATAAGTTCCTGTACAAAGAGCAGGTTTAGCTCAAACTAGGTTATACTTATCCCAGAAAGCAATTAGAAATAAAACAAAATGCACACCAGACAAATAGTCCAGTCTTAGCAGGTTAAGAGAAAGCATTAAAACACACTTTCATATACAGATTAAAGAATATTTTGAATGCCCTATAGAAAAAAATGTGACCCTGTTTGCAAACTCAGAAGCACCACAGAAAGGCTGCTGTATGACAGAGTGTTTTCTAATGGTGTGCCTTGAGAGTCAAGCAGAGATACTTTTAGTAGTGTTCAGGACATTTTTAGAGCAATGGGTCTGTGAACTACATTAGTTCACTTTCACTTGGAAAACAACAGTCTCCTGATATTTGTTGTTAAGTGGAGGTCCTTGGTCTAACATGATCCTTTTAAACCCTCTTTTTTTGGGGGGTGGTGACAGAAACACTTAAGCCTGTACTTTATCTTTTATTCATACATATTCAGGTCCCATTGTGTTTTTGTATTTTGCATCATTTAGTATACAGCAGTCATGAGTCACTCTTTCCTGCAACTAGTGGTGTTTATTATGAACAGTTGAAGCACACCTTTCAGCAGTTCCTCCACCCTTACATTTCTCATAGCAGTGATTCAAATCTTGTTTCTACAAAAACTCTTTATAGTCTTATTCTCTTTCCAATCCTCAATTATCTTCTCTGATTTCACCGTGGTAGCAGCAGTGATAAAAGATGCAAATGAACACTGTATGTATGGGCTCAGATGACAGAAGATATCACAGGAAGGAAACTGTTTTTGTGTCAGGAAAGCCTCTAATTACCAGAGTAGATTAGGCTTTTTACAGGATCCACTACAACAACTGCAAACTTCACAAAGCTTTTTCCAGTCCATGCAGTTGTTATTGAACTACAACAGATGTAATGAGAGTTATAGGATTATCAATATACAACACATTTACTGAACCCTGCTTAATTATTTTACAAGAGGAGGCACATTGAAATAAAAATAGATTTTTGTTCTCCTTAAATGATATTCTTTAAAATAAATAAATAAATAAAACAGACAAACAAAAAATCTCCACAACGTTCCACAAAAAGCAAAACAAATCAAAATACTGTTTCTAGATTCAGTCTTGTATAAACCATTTGATTCTCCTACTCCTCCATTACAAATTACACACTAGCTTATATTCTGTCATAAGATACCTCAGAGGAACACCACTTGTATATTTGTCGCACTCAATCAAGAGTATTTTTTGCAGATTGCTCTGTATTTGGGCTTGAAACATTAGTTTTCAGGACTTTTAGCAGGTCATATCCCAGGGTGTGATGTAGTACTGTATGTAAATAAACAAAATTGTATCAAATCAATTCATTTTATTCTCTCTTTAAATATATACACATTAGTTATAGGTTCACTGCCATAGAATGCATCACATACAAAAACCAAAGTACATGAAAATGCAGTACAAAAAACACGAGAGTTGAGTCATATATTTACATGATGGATTTATCTACATCAGTATGAAACCAAAGGTGTAAACAGGATGAATGTTTTGGAAAATATACTCTAAAAACAGTTATTTGTGAGGTCTAAACTTATTGTCTGCCCCACAATGACACCTGATTACTAGTTAACCTTTTGCGAGAAATTGTGTCATGATCTCATACCAAAATATAAAATTATATTATTATTATAAAATTGTCAAACAAAGTATAAAGTGTTTAAATCACACATTTAGACCTGAAACAACAGATAATATGTAATACAACTGGGTGAAGGAAAATTATAGACTAATCAGGCTTTATATTTCTTTAGGATTCATTAAAATGGACAATCCTGATCAAGGATCCTGACTTGCTGCACCGTAGGTAGTTAACCCATAGTGGGACAGTTCATGGTCACAGAAACCCATCCAGCTTCAGCCTAAAAGTCGTTTCTGGACTGCGGCTGATTCTGAACCTCTTTTCTTCACTCCTTTAGACGTAGTTGGATTTAGGGTTACTGCTGGTGCTGCTGGCGCTTGGGAGAAGGTGGTTTACACTTATGGACTCCGAGGACTCTGACCTAGAGCACCTCCGACAGCTGAGGAAAGCGCCTCCTGCCATGGAGAGGATGCCTCCAGCCCAGCTGACAAACACCGCCTTACCAAACTCGAAGCTGCACAAAAAAAGAGAGAGTTACACAGAATTACAATGCCATCAATGTCTAAAGAATTGAATGCCTGCTAATCACATTGTTTGGGTTTGTATGTGTACCTCTCAAGACGATGGGATCCCTGGAAGGTGTGAACAATCTTGCTGACATACCAGGAAGTTATGACCACAGTCAACAAACCTGAACGAGGGAGAACATCATGTCTTTCATCAAAGATGTCTTTTTAAAACATCATCTTTTTCAACCATAAATATTACTTCTAATCCACTCTCAAACTTTACATTTTGCAGATTGCACACTTTAATAATTGCTTCTTTGTTACATTTACTGTCTTGAACGAGTGAGTGACTATTTTAGATTTACTCCCAGATAAAATAATTATTGGTTTAAAAAACAAACCTGCTAAAACAAATAGGATTCCTCCGATCATGGCTGTGACAGATTTGCTGTCAGGCTTTCCATCCATGAAGCGTGTACACTTCATCCCAACCGTGGAGACCAGCAGGGCCACAGCAGAGAGTAAAATGCTGAGCAGCATGACAGCTCGGGTAACTTGGAATTCAGCTGTAGAAGAACAGGGAAACATCAGTAGATTAAAACGAGTGACAGGCAATCACTGCAATATTTATACTTTTCTCAAATAGAGAGCATTTTACATCTTTATGAAACTGAATGTTCAACAACTTCACTCACTTTTCCCTGGTGCACGGCATGGGAGTTAATTTTTAACTACTAAAAATAAAACTACATCCTAAGTATAACAGCCTAACAAAGTTTAAATGAATTGCATTTTTTTTTTAAACATTCCTTTTATAATTATTAGACAGGCGACAGGGGAGGTCAATCCACAGAGTAAAGGAAGACAAGCTAATATTAGTAACTTATCCTGAGTGGAAGGTATCTCAACAGGCAGTGTCTGGTTTCCAGAGTAGATGCAGATGTGATAAAAACCTACTTGGCAGCTTGAGGAGGGACTGGTGGAATTCACAGGTTGTTCTCTCGTTGCCGCTGCAGCTCATCCATAAGCCTTCATAGATGCGGTAAGACTTGCCCTGAGACACTTTCTTCCACTCAACCATAAAAGTTGCGGCCACAGTGGCAGCGAGTCCGACCAGAGCGAGGAAAAATCCGAGCAACTGCAATCCTGAGCTGGCCATCGTGTCCAGATGTTTACAGCGGCAAAGTTCAAAGAGCCTCAAAAAGTTTGATAATACAAATCAGTAATCGTAAAGATGTAAATCACTGAGCGATCAGCAGTTGTTGATGGATAGGGATGCAGAGTGATGTAGGTTTATATTCCTCCTCAAAGCTCCTCAGACCGTTATACGTGCTCTCTGCTGCTGCCACTATTTAAAGTCAAGGCGCGTGACGCAATGGGAGGTCTGGGATCAACCTGCAGCTGATAACATGAGGAGTTTCTTATGAAGTCATGATAATTCACAGCTTCTAGTAAATGAGGGGCGCTGCTAATGAGAAAACACATGATTTGTCATATCCCCCCCCCCCAGTTTGTGTTTTTCTGCTGGACAAGCAATTTACACTACAGCATCCTAAACAGAAACGTGATGTCATTTAATGTTTTTGATATTGATCCTTGTATTAACATTGGAATATACAGCTCTGGTAAATTAAGAGACCACTGCAAATTTTTGCAGTTTCTCTGATTTTGCAATTTGTAGGTATTTGTTTTGAGTAAAATGAACATTTTTGTTTTATTATATAAACTACTGGCAATGCTACTCCCAAATCCCAAATATTGTCATTTAGAGTATTTATTTGCAGATAATTAAAAATAGTCAAAATACCCCAAAAAAAGCCCACTGTTTTCAGACTTCAAATAATGCAAAAAACAAGTTCATATTTAATTTTAAATGACACGTTACTAATTTTTTTAAACTTTGGAAGTATTTAGAAATCAATATTTGGTAGAATAACCCTGATTTGCAGTAACATCTCTCATGTGTCTTGGCATGTTCTCCACCAGTCTTTCACAGAGGAGAGTGATGACCACAGCAATGGTTTTTATACATTTCCTTGTCAAATAAGATTTGGTTCAGGTGATCACCCCATTCGTACCTTGCTAGGTAGAAACAGGCGTGTTTGTGTTGGAATTCAACAGACACTGCAATTGAATGACTGTCATATATGTAAAGACGCTGATTTCTGAAAATTTGCAGTGGTCTTGTAATTTTTTCCAGAGCTGTATTGTATTATAATACTGATTGTATATTTTATTTGTAAACATGTTACAACCACCCCTGGACCGGGGTCAGTTGCAAAATATAGCTTCTTACATTAAAAATATAAATTGTGCAGAATAAACTTTCTGTTATCATCTTTAAATGGTTTTTGGCTATTAACAGACAGATCTTAATTCATTTTATAAAATTTATATATAAAATTTATATATAAAATTTCATAAAAATTTGGTTTATCTAACCCAAACTGTGTCTGAATGATGGACTCAAATGCAAATAAGAGTGACAGCAAGAACGACAAGTGGTACCTGGCATACCACTTGTGGCAGAGTGGAATATACCAGTTTCCTAGTCGTATATTTCAGTTTTCAAACTGGCAGACCAGTGCCATCAGTGGTATGCCACTGGGAAAATAGAATATACCACTGAGGGAACTGGCATACCAGAAAAATTAAATATACCACCAGAGGAAAACTGGCACATAAGTTAAAAAAAATGGAATAGTTCAACTTCATGGGCCCATTGGTGCTCAGTGTTTTGTCTTTGATGCCTTTGATGCAAATGCTTATTTTGTATTAACATGCCAGAAATAACAGAAAAAGACCAAAAAAAGAAAAAAAAAACAAAAAAAACAAAAAAGGCATGCTTTCACTCTGAGAAGAAAAGCCACACACGCACATGCCTTTCTGCAGCAATTAACAACGGCTAGCATGTTTACGAGGACAAGCAGAGTTCATTATACCCAGACAATTATCAAATGATTTGACCATATTTGGTGCAGGGGATGCCAGTCTGTAAACACTCAGCATGTGTCTGTTAGATTGGATCAGTGTCCACCCTTTCCTGAAATAAACCTCCTTCAAAATATATTGTCCCACTTTCAGCCAGAGCTGAAAGTACAAGCTGGTTGTGTCTGTGTAAGGGTTTGATGTCTTCTATGACATTGTTTGACTCATATTCTTTAAAAGTTCTGCTTTGGGATGACTCTATTTTTCAATAATCTAAAATAAAAGTTGCAAAAAAAAAAAAAGTTGTGGTTGCTGACAATATCAGGAAATCCTGTCCCTCAACAATGACTGAGAGTCTGTGTCACGTCTTGGGAGGATTATGTGGAAATATTGTTACAATCATAGTTTTTCTGAGATGTGTTCTGAAAAACTTGTACAGGTCCTGCCTTTTTGATAACAGGCATTTCCAGAAGTGAGACATTTATCACTTTCCAAGAGTAGGAGTTGAAAAGGGCAGAAAAAGGTTAAAGCTGAAACCAACAATAACGTTACATGTAAGAATCTAACTTTCGTCTTGGCAACCCAATTCAATGAAAAAAAGAAAGAAAGAAAAAAGAAAAAAATACTAGTTTAATTAGATCTAATTATGTGTGTTAAAGGTCTTAACCACGAAATACAAACACTGCAAAAGGTTGTTTTCATGTACCCCACTCTAAATAAAACAAGCACCTGTGAGACAGTGAATTATTTGTACTTGTTTTTTCCCACAGGTACAAAGTCGTGATCCAGACAACGGCAAACATTTTTCACAGCACAAAGATGTGGTTCATACTTGTCTATATTTTTATAAACTATGAGGCATTATGTCATGAGCATTATGTGTCGAAATTCACAACCAAAAATATATGTCATATCCTTCCCTCCCTTCTTCCCTTTAGCATTCTAAAAATAAAGGAGTTTTTTTTTATCACCATCATCACATGGTCACAAAGTTTTTTGTAGGTGTAGACTCAGTATACAAACATCAACTATGACACGATGTGACTCAAAACACCGCAGGGGAGGGTGGAGTCATGACAATAATTCTGATACCTTCTCATCAGACACACCTACTTTCTGCTGAAAGTCAACAGTCATGGCCTGTGTGACTGTTATAAGGACATTTAGGGGAAAAATCCAGTGAAAACCAGGATCTCAGATACTCAATAAAAGTGGCAGTCTGTAGTCCAAGTTCTAAAGTATACAAAGACTAAAACGTTGTAGTCTGTGTCCCTTTCTCTGCTTTTTTTTTTTTAAACCTCAGAGGAGAATAGTTAGATCCAAATGGTCATGTGTCAGTCTGAAGTGCAACCTGGTAAAAACAGTCCAGTGGCAGCTGTTGTGTACTCAGGAGCCTTGAATGAGCACTTCTACCACTTAAAACACCTTCAGCAAGTGAGTTCACACTGAAACATGCTTTAACTTCTGTCTGCCAAGCAATGACAATTGCTGAAGTGCATGATTACAATTTCTTTACCCAATACTCAATAAATTGTTAACATTTAACCCCATAAGGCCATGAAACAAAAATAGAAATTGGGCTGTTAGCTGTAGAAGTGTAAGCATAGTTTTGACATGCTCCTGAGCAAGGCACCACACCCCCAACTGCTCAGGGTGTGTGCTGATGGTGCAGCCCCTCCACTCTGCACTCTCCATCAGTGCCTGTTTCTGTGTGCTATGTGCTGTTTCTGCATGTGTGTAGGTATTTAATCAGATTAAAAAACTGAATTTACTCCATTCATGGGATTAAGTAATTAAGTGTATCTTCTTCTTCTTCATCATCTAAACCTGCAGTAAACTGTGTGACCACTTGAGGTTGAAAGAAAGTTAATTACTATCAGGCTTCAACTTCACTGCCAAAATCAACATATTAATGGTCAGGTACAAAAAAAGGGTTTCGTTTCATCAGTTGATAAAAACTTCATAGGTATTTTTAATCAACAAATTACTTTCACAAGTCATAGTAAAGCCTCAAGTTAAACACATTCTATCTACACTTTGTTTTTCTTGAGGTCACAGAGTGAATGTGACGAAACCTTCATGCACAAACAAGCCTTGAATAGACCATAAAAACAAAGACACTGTCAGTTATTCAAGTCTTTATCAAAAATCAGCAGTTTCCTCTGTAAAATGAATGACTGGGTGTTAATGTGGAAAAAAACAGAAATTAAACAGGCTGAAAGTGTTAATGAGGTGCTTAAAAAAGGCTATGCAGGTTGTTTTTCTCAGGAAATGACTCCTCTGAGATTAGTTGTAAAACTACTGACTGTTTTTAAGTTCAAACTGCAGTAAATGTATTTTATGATAGTGCAGTGGTATGTCCTGCATTTAGGTAACCTGAAAAAGGGAAAAAATAAATTACGCAAAACCGAACGACAGATTAAAAAAAAAAAAAACTCACATCCTTCGTTAAGAAAGAGAATATAAAAACATAATAAGGAAAAGGGTCAGTACCAAAACGAATGGTCCAACTAATTTATGGTAACCACGGGTACAGTACTTAACTCAGCCTGTTTGAAGAGTACATGAATACCTACATGCTCATGTAAAATCACAAAACAACACAGACACACAACCTCCTGTCTGATTCAAACGTTACCCCAGGTTTGTTGTTGAAAGATTTTTTTTTTCCTTTCACACAGGCTAAAGATGGGGGTCCCATCTATCTGAGCATCTGACCTCAAGAGATCTCTGTCGGCAGCTGTCGAAACACAACTTCATTATTCTCTCCATCATCACACAGGAGGAGGAAACAACTACTTGGGAGGAGCCACGTTGTAATCTCACTTCTGGGAATAACAACCAGCCATTCTAGTTAATTACACCCAAATATTTATCTTGTTGAGCTGCCCAGTGAAAAAAAGTGGAAGAAAAAGTAGGTTAAAGCGCTTGTTTCTTTTTTTAATTTGACATAATTTCTTTCATCTCAATTTCTGAAGAATGTGGCACGAGGTTGGGTCTTTACTGCACGTAGTGGACACAGTTTTGACAAAATAAGCAAATTACCAAGCTCATTAAATACTGACCTACATCAGCAGCAGCAACAGCAGAGTCCTCAGACAGCTCCACAAAACAATGTTGAAGACTCATCAAAGACGCCATCTAGTGGCTGCTCTGAGCAGCAGGAGCAGGTGTCAGAGAGGACAACTTTTACAGTATCTGATCCCTGTCCGAAATGTAGTTTGGATCCAGGTAATTGTTATATACCTGTTCCATTTCTAAATGCTACAAGCACTAAACCCATTCAGCAACAATTAACCCAAAGCGAAGGTTTGAAATCGAACCACTGGAAATGGTAGATAACATAGCTGTTATTGACTAAAGCATTTCATAAAACTAAGTTGGATGAGACTTTTGAATAATCATACAGCAAAACTTAAGATAAAAATTACAAAATAGAACACAGATTTAAAGCATAGAATAATTTCCAATAAAGATAAATAAAAAGTTTAGAAAAGAAACCCCAAAACAAAATTAAATTAAAGATACTCACTTTAATGTCTAACTATTTTCACTCTAATATATATATATATATATATATATATATATATATATATATATATATATATATATATATATATATATATATATATATATATATATATATATATATATATATATATATATATATATATATATATATATATATATATATGAGAGCTCATTTTTGAAGCTTACTGTTAGGTCACGAAGGAGGTTAAACCTTCCAGTTGGCATTTTGAACATTTAAATCATGACAGTTTTGTGAAAAGGGGTAACAATGATATCAAAAGTAGCATTTCTCTGTTCAAGCTACCAAGATATTTTATGACTATGGCCAAGCTTTCACAAGGACCTAGACCCTGAAAATGAAATAGCTAATAAATTCAATGGTTATCTATCTTTTTAAATGTATTTCCTACTATCAGTGAAAGGCCTACAAAGTAAACATTTGATGATGAAAGATAAGTGAAAGCCAAGACAGTGAAAGCCCACACTTTAAGTGTTATAAAAACAGAAGTCTAACTTCAAAGTCAGAGTAGTCAGTCGGTAACATTACTCTTTAGATGCTTAATCATGCGAGTGAAATTTCAGGCCTTCGTGTCTAGGCCGTCTTCTTTCACCTGCCGACAAGCTGATCAATATCCTAAAATAAATTCAGTTCAACCTGTGTTCCTTTGTGCATGCTTAAACAAAGCACCCGAGGATTGCCCTGGCATGCATACAAGGGTGACTCCCTGCTCGCTTGGGTTTAGGTGGTGCTGTAAACCAGTCCGATGTCATTCCTACATCAGGCACAGCACAGAGCGCCTAGGGCCAAACGGCCTGCCTAATTTTTACACCTCATGATGAGAATGTTTGCTTTTGTCCTCGTGCCAGCTGATTTTAACCTTTGAAATGTGACAGACACTCCTCAGACTGTGAGGGTTTATATGATTATGTGATTGGAAATGTTCTCATAAGATGTTTTAAGTAAGTCAGGGTGAATAAGAAAAGTCAATGTGTAAGATTTGCATAAGCCCACACGATCAAAAACAACATGTTGGGCATAGTGATCTGTGGAATCATAGACTTCAATCAACAAATATAAACATGTTTGAGTTTCATGTTAGATCCTCAGCAACTGAGCAACTTTTAGTTTATCTAGAAAGCCAAAGGTGCAGCTTCAGAGAAATCATTTCTGTCACAGCTCTGTCTGTGTTGGATTAACACTTGACACAGAAAAGAGTATTAGTGTTTGGATTAAAGCCCAAAATGAAATGCGCATCAAAATAAGCGCAAAAGAAGCCATGTAATACTGAGTGAGCTCATTGATTGATTTTCTTACTGTTTCACATTTTAATTTTGTATTGACTCCCTCACATTTAAAAGAGCTTAGCGTTTCTCTCTCCGGGGTTGGATCAGTTTAAAGTCTACAGAAAATACTTCTCTGACCACTTCTACCGGTTTTTCCTGAAGATGTGCCCCAGGCTCTATCAGGCTGAGAGGGGAAAAAACATGCAATGCAGTAGATAAAAGATGTCTGGCACTTTTTCTTTTGCAGAAACTATCAAAGAGTGTTTACTTTCTCTCTATCAGAGGGATTTACATCTTGATAAAGACCTGAATAGACCAGAACAGTGAGAAGTAGGAAGTAAGCTATCTCTCTCTTTCTTTCTCTTTGCCTATGTATGAGTGTGTGTATGTGTGTGTGTCTTCATCTAATAAGTGGGTGTGTCTTCGTGTCCCAACACGGCGTGCTCTACTTGATAGACAGCTGCACTCACCTTTTTTACCTGCCAGGTGAGACACGAAAAAACAGTGAGTACTTGTGAATTAATTTCACTCAGTCATTGAACGCAGCAGCTGCTTGATCAGTCCGAGGCCTTTGGAGTGATTTGATGACACCGGCTTGGACAGGTGAGTTCACTTACCTGTGAACACTTATTGTTTAGTTAGGCCTGAGCTGTTATGTAACAATGTTCTCAGAAAGCTTCTTTAGATCAGATTCGTACCTTCTTGTTCTTTTTCAGCTTTTAGAGCAGACACCTGCTCCGGCTGGCCTGTGACAGTCTGCTCACTCACAGTGAAGCTGAATTAACAAAACAGGGATCAGCCTGAACATGAATCAATATTTGCTTGCAGAGTTAAGCTGTTGCATTATTGTGTATTTTGTCATACAGCCAGTTAAGAATGGTTAGGATCAAAGAATTTTTAATGCCTGTCCTGATGAATGAAACACTTTCCCACCAGCACTTGACTATACATTACTTGAACTCTTATCTCTTTTCACAGGATCATTTCAAAAGTTTTATGTTGCCCACTCAGCTGGAAACTTTGCCTGGGAATTTGTTTGCACAAAAATTTCAGTCATTGTTTCTGGTCGTGTGTGTGATGTGCATGCAAGGCCAGATAGAGATACCAGAATGGATTTTGGGGGTGTTACTCCAAAGAAAATGAAGAATGGTTTTACTCTGCTTCTGAAAAGTTGTTTGGGAAAAAAAAACAAAAACTGGAAGACAGATGGATGAAAGCCTTGTGATCTCCACAAAATTGCAGGAGTTTTTAGTATCTGAAAGGACAGCACTGGAAATGAAATGCAGTCAAAACAATATTGCCAACATCATGCCTGGCAGTCTATTGAACACACCGGATATGCAGACGGAGTCTCGTTGCAAGTGTAGATGACAGTATAATAATGAAAGCCACCAGGATTGAGGCAGATCTCCTGTCTCCTGTGTTTTCAAGACTTGAATCTCTCACCAGTGGTAGCAGCAGCAGCAGCCATGTTTTGGGTTATTAAAAAGGTGTAACTTGCAGTAGTTTGGTTGTGACATATCCCTGTGAGGGCATGGCAGTGGTGTTACCACATGCAGACGAAACATCACTATTTCAGGTATGTTGGTGAACCAGCTCCACTCATCCGTTGTCAGATGATGGGTGTAACTGTACTTTGTGGCATGATTTATTAGAAATGCTGACAATAAAAGCTTTCCCTCACAAGGAAATAATTAAGAAAAATATACAGAGTACAAGGTAGAGATGACACCAAGACAGAGAGAGAAAGAGTATTTAAATGTTTTTTTTTTTTAACATTAAATCTGTGTGGGAACAAGTATAACAAGTTCATGAATACATACTTCTGTGTTCTATAAATTAACTACAAATAAATAAATGCAACACCTGAGCTGAAACTGTTTTAAAGTTGGTTTCTTGTGCAAAAAAAAATCTAAACTTGTTTTCATCATTTTTTCCCCCCTTTTCATTCAGTGTTGATGAAGTGCACAGTTTAAGTTTCAGACCAACAAATGAGCACTTCATTATGCAACATGAGAATAATGTGCCATAAACACAACCAGTTTAAAGGTGTGAAAATGTGTTTTTGTTTGTAAAGTTTCTCAAGGTCAGCAGGTCAATGGCTGGAGGAAGAAGGAGCCAAAAATAGTTCACCTGTTTTTCTGTCACAGCAGGGTCGTGAACCTGATCAAGTCATGTGTCGTCATGTGGCAAGATCACGTTTAGAAATTCAAGCTGTGGTGGAAAAACCAACATTTAATTATATGTTTTAAAGGTTGCCAGACATCTGGACCTTTGTCCAGCTGTGTGAAAAACCTTAATCTGTAAAGTCATGTGTTTCACTGGCCTGTGACTTAATGGATAAATACAAACACATACAGATGAAATGCTGATACAGTTTATTACATTTTAAGATGCAATAGGTAAAAGCAACTTGTTAATTCATTTCACTTAAAAAAATTCTGTTACATTAAGTGCCAACACATACAGGATGTGTTGATTCATGATTGGTAGATTGCATACAAGCCCTGGATAAAACGAACAAAAAAATCCCATGTTTGATGGAGACAGCACTTGATTCCAAAAGTAATATCTGATGCACAACATCCACAAATACACAAAGACACATCCTGATCAATTTTAGACTTTTTTTCTTATAGTCAGCATGTCCACAAGGTGGCGCTCCCACCAAAGAATAAATTATGATTCCCACTTTTGGGGTGTGGTAGCTCTGCTACAACCAAAACTACACGAAGCTTTTCCATCCTCAAGTCCCTGAAAACATTAAAAATATATGGCACAAATTTCATTCTGTCAACAGCATTTAGCACATCATCATAAAATTCAACTACACCTGCAGACTTCTCAGCAGCCCAAACATATCACACCTGGGTACATGATCTGAGTTTTAATAACTGAGCAGGGACAGGATCAATTTGGTAGCTGGATTACAAAGTCAGCAACAACAAATACAACAGGAGGACCCAGAAGCAGCACTTAATGTTAAAACTTTGAATCACTTTCTGGCCCCATAAATATGAATGTGCTTTGTTTTCCTTTTCATCCTCATTCAATATGAACAAAAATAATGGATTCTGGAGCTGTAAAAATGCTAAAATAGGTCCCTTTTAAAGTGAAGTTTATTCACAACTGATCCTGTGAATGATTTCCCTCCATCTAGATTTCTGCTCTGCTTTGAGATTGTTTGCATTTTCTGCATGCAGGCAGGATGTGATGTCTACCTTTGAGTTTGAGACAAAGAGAGGAGTTCTGGAAGTGAGAGCAGGAAGGCTCAAGGGATTGGAAATTGAAGAAACAATCTAAGGAAAGACTGACAAGAGGTATAAAAACAAAGAATAAGGCTACCGTTTTCTGAAGAAAGACAGCGAGAAGGAAAAAGATATACAGACTTAAGAGAGACTCCTATATTGTCTGGGACAGGGAACAAGTTTTGGTTCGACAAGTAAAAAGAGATCTTAAATAAAATTGGAATTAATATTTAAAACGAGAACTAATATTGAATCGCTCAACATCTGCGCTGTAAGCACAAGCAATGAATTCAACAACAGACAATGTACATGCATTTCATTTTGGATCTGGCTTTCACACAGGCCAGATATGAGATAGTGGCCAAGAAGTGATATATATTGTACAGCAGTGTAAGAGCTTAAATATTTTCTTCATTAACTAAAAGAAGAGAATTGGCTTTCTGTGGCTGTAGCCCTTCCTGATGATATAAAGGAAGCCAAATTGTTTAATACAGAGCTGAAATGCACGTACACAGTTGTACACTTTCAGTAAGCATGCACATAGAAACAGTGAGTCCTACACAGTTTATCATCCGAACTTCAGTTTAAGGGTCATGGTGGTGAAAAAAACCCTCACAAGCAAAAAGACAGCTGATGGCTGATTAAAAATCCATGGATCATCACAAAGCTCAGCATCCTCTGCACTGAAACAAAGGAGCAAAAACTACCAGCATGTTGATCGAGGCTCATAAGTTTCTTTTTGTTTAAAAAATGGATCAGAAGCTTTTCCATCTGGGGTGGTGCTCTGAGTGGCACAAGGAGAGGGCCGTCTGAATCCGTGATGCAGAGTGTGACAAAGAAAAGAGAACTGCGGGGTGCATAAGTAACAAAGCAGCTGCCATGTTGGTATGTAAGACACTGTAGCAGCCATGTTGGAGCAGACAGGCACGTCCCATGACGACGTCACGAGGATCATTTGAGATTGCACGGTTGTTTCCAGCAGAGGCCTCGAGCCCTTGTGATGGCATGGTCCACATGTGGGACAAACATCAGCGCATGACCATAGCACAGATGAGGTGCCATTTCCTCTATTTCAACAGCTTAAGAATCAGGGGAGTTCATGTCAGAAGGCTGATATTTAGGCTTTTTTGTTTACAGTGCAGCCAGTTATAAGAAAAAATGACATTTGATCATATTTTACAAGTACAAAATGGAAAAAGATGAGTGTGGTTCCAGCACTCAGACCCACTTGATGAACTCGGGCCAACTTTGGAGGGCAAAAATAAAATCAAAAAGGAAAAAAATTGCCATTGCCGACTCATTGTCCCAAGGCTTTTGGTCAACAGAGTGTGAATGGTTGAAAACAAAGAGATAAATTAAAAAAGGAGGATGACAGAGGACTGACAGCATGTCTGAACATGGCAGAGAGCCTGAGTCACCGCTTGTAATAGGCACCTGTGTGATAAAAGAAAAGACAAATGATCCATCAGCAGTTTGATACATAACACTACAATCTGAAGTTATGTGGTTGGTGTCTTTGCACTGCACTTCCTCGCTTTTTGATCTCTAAAACTCCTGATATGTAGAACGAGATGAACTGTGGGATTTAAAAACCAGATTTTAAAATGAATAAAAGTTCACTGAAGACTGTGGTAACAGTTAAAGCTGCCACCTAATTGCAAGTAGTTCATTATAGTTTATTTCTGTAGTATCTACCCCACCAACCAAGGAAACAGAAGAAGGAAAATGTACTCTAAAAAATCCCAGAGAATACCATGAAACTACTGTTCTACATCTACGTGTTGGCATCAACAATAGATGCCAAGCTTAGCAAAATATTCAGGAATAGAACAACAACAACAACAAAACACTGGTTTGTTTTGTTCAACAGTAGAAACAGGGTGGTGCAATGTTTCCCTCCATTCTAAATTACCAAAACCAAAACTATTCTGCACAAGTTTGAACACAATTAAGGATAAATACCCCAAGCCTATTTCTCCAAATGCATCCATGTACCACATGGTACATTTTTGAGTAAACGCAGCCTTACTTCCTCATAGATATCACACCTTTGTAAGCAGCCTCAGGTCTAGTTGGAGCCCGAGGGGGAACAGGGTGGTCCGAGTAGCCGTAGCCAGAGTTCACATTCTCATAGTCGTGTGCACGAGGCTGTGGAGGCCTGAGACAGACACAGAGACAAAAGAGGGAAAACATTACTGTGATGATGGCGCTCTCACTTTTTGACTAATGTGAACTTTTTGGCCTGAAGTAATGTGATGAGTCTAGAACCTGGCAGGCTTGTTGTGGTTCCTCTGCCTCTGGTAATCGTACTCCTCCCGTGTTCTGGGTCGGACAACTTCCTCTGAATTTGGCTGCAAACAAAAATTATCCTTCTTGAAATTATGGTTTGAGAAAAATTGTGGACACTGCTGAAAACTTGCACTTAAAAATATCCAAAACAGCCACTGACTTGAAGAACATTTCACCCAAAGGAAATTTGAAATTACCCTAAAGTCTCCCTCTGGTCTTCTTCTTTCCACGGCCATCCTCTCCATGGCCATCCTCTCCCTCTCTCTCTCCCTCTCTCGCTCCTTCTCCTTCTCTTTCTCTTTCTCATGCTCTCGTTGCCTCCTGTATTCCTTTTTCTCTTGTTCCATCAGCAGGCGGGCAATTTCCTGTCAAGATTAGAAATCAGACACAAAAAAAGATGGAACATAAATGTCACTATGTTTTTATCACATATATCAAATTTACAGTATCGAGACAAATTCTAAGTTTGAGGTTAGAAGCCCTTAATAAAATAACACTGTCTGTGCTGTTAGCTGAGACAGTCACACCTACATGGCTGTACGGTTGGACCTGGCTCATGGTTAAATTACAGTTAAGTTGTTGTAATTAGTGGGGCTGAGGAAACACAGGACATAGAAAGAGAACAGACAGAAGATGAAAAGTCTGGATTTTATGCCCACTTACCTCATCCTGTGCCACTTGAGCTGCCCGCACATGTATCTTACTCGCCTGAAACCAGAAGACAATGAAAAGGTCACAGTTTTCCCTGAGAGGGACACACTCCGTCAACATTATGACACATAGGAAATGACGAGCTCTGTACGCTTCCGGACATTCAAGCTTTAAAGTATCTACAGTATCTCTGTATCATACTACATTGCTTTCTGTATACAGTGCATAGTAGCGCAAGTCACTCCTCACCTTGATTTCCTCATCTTGCAGTTTTCTAGCTACCTCCATATCCTTCAGCTCCAGCTCACGGAGATCCAGCTTTGTTATCCCCTTGGTGGCCTCAGTCAAACCATACTCAGATTCAGCTACTACTGCTCCACTCCCTCGATGCACAATACGACCTTTGGAAGGAGACAGTATGTCAACAACATATAAGGGCTGTGTGCATGAGTCATTTTCTACATTAAGTGGTTATTTGCTCTTTTGAGTTTTGAGGCTGCGGAAAATTTTCGCAGAAACCTCTTATCTGATTTGAGGGGATTTTCTTTTAGAATTTGCAGAGGAAATCAAAATTTGCAAAACAATATTCTGGTTAACAGAGTTGTCATTTAGGTACTACAATAAATGAATTCCCTCTGAATTAAAACTACACGGCATCTGAAAGGCTTCAGGAAGTGTCTTCACTGGTCTTTTTATTACTATTTTTACAAAGCTGTTTTGAGATGTGCTGATGTAACCAGCCCACAAGCCCTGAAGCCCTTTTGAATGCCTACTTTAAGCTTTTCAAAACATATGAAACTATTCTAGCAAGAAATCACAGCACACATATCACTCCCAGCACAGCCATTATTTCTGCAATCAAAGCTACAACCCAGCAGATGAGGCAAGATTAGGCGAGTCCATCAACATAGCAGCAACAAATCCAATCATTTCGAACCATCACCATCTGAATCACAGAAGAAATGACTGCGAAATTGAAGTCATCCTTATGAGAGCAGAGAGAATTATGGTCTTCATTAGTGATCGCATTGTTAAATGAACCCACAACTGGAGATTGTCACAGCAAAAGAAGCCACCCAGCACACCACACCCCCCGCAGAGCCCAGAGAGGGGCTCAGGGTGGTACCTGCTTCTCCACCGGAGTGAGTTTGACTGCGCTCCCTGCCAGGATCCTCCCCCAGGTGGGGGTCCCACAACTCCCTGGTGTCACCCCTGAGATCATCAAACACCTCATCAGGGTTGGAATGGGCTCGCAGCCGGCCCCCAGCTCTCCTCTCCCCCTCCTCTTCCTCCTCCCAGGAAGCCCTGCCCACTCGTTCCCAGTCTCTGTTGTGTCCCAGCTCCTCTTCAAGTCCTCTCTCCATGCTCTTAGCCCTTGCTCGTCTCTCTTTCTCTTTCTGTCTATGTCTTTCTCTGTCACGTTGTCCGTCTCCACTTGGTATTCTATCTCTAGACCTTTCCCTCTCTCTTCTCTCTGACCTGTAGTCAGGTTCCCTGTCTCTCCGGTGATCTTTCCCCAAGTGTCTTTCTGACTCTACGTCTCTTCTGTCACGATGCCTGTCCCTCTCTCTGTCCCATGCTTTGTCTCTCTCCATGTAAACTCGTGGCGGAGGAGGTCTGCCTGGCCTCTCCTTCCTCCTCACCACTCTCTCTCTGCTAGCTTCTACGGGCTCATAAATGGGGTATCTGTCCCCATGTTTTCCTCTGGAGGGCAGCAGGTGCTCTGGGTACGGGTCTGCATGTCTGCTCCGCCCTCCTTCTGCACCAAGGTAGTGTTCAGGGTATCTGGAGCGGCTGTGGGGTGCTGCGGGGTCCTGTCTTGGGTACCTGCTTCTTTTGGGCTCTGTGGAGCTATAATCTGGGGAGTGATCCCGGTGTGAGCTCACGGGATTGTATGAATCGTAGCGGCTGGGCGATTTGTGGCGAGTGTGTTTGTCCAAGTCGAGGGGTTTTCTCGCCGCTGAGCAGGGAAGAGATGAGGATGATGATGATGGTCGATGAGAACATAGAAACATGGAAAAATAATAGACAGCTATTATATAAGCTCAGATGGTTAGGTAGTAGAGATGGTTAGTGGAGGCCACCTGTAAGGATAGTAATGGTTAAATGAGACAGCACAGAGTTCGCATAAGCTGCACCCAGAACGACAAAAGGTTTAGTCATTGCCATAGGAAAATCCAAACAAGGTTAGTGCACAAGCAAAAGGGCCTAAATAAAATCTCTTAAAAACAGAACAATTCTGCATCCTCCAGGGCTGTAATCTTTATGATATGAGCTTTAACACCCCTGAACACTTTGTTCGTTTGAGGAGCACCTGCAGAAAAATTTTGCACAAAATCAAGAAAAACATGTAAATAAAGGTTCATGTTGGGAGTTGACCTACAGGTTAGATGAAAACAAACGCATTATAAAGAGCACTGAAGAAGCACACAGCGGAGGCGAGCGCTGAGAGTCAGTGCAATGGAATTCCACTTATCTAACTGGCTGCTAAACGCCGATTGGGCGAGACTTGTTGACACTCAAACTTAAAAAAAAAAAAGAGGGCAGGTAAACAGACTGCCCTGTTCTTACATGCGCTTAGAGAAATCAGATGAGTTACAGATTTTTTTATTCTGTCTCTTTTCCTACCCTGTCTTTTCACTTTCCTATCATTCTCTCCTCTGCTTCCTCCACTGTTATGTATCTGTCAGGCAGAGACAGGTTCTGCCCCCACGTTGTTCCTTCAAGACAGCGATAATCCACTGGATTAAGAGAAACACCGCATGCACCGCCTAATTTCCTGTGAGAAGCAGGCAATTACATGGCCTTAAAAAATGTAAGAATGTGTGCGTGTACAAGTGTATGGGGAGGATTTGAAACTGTTGGGGAGATTAAAAGTATGACGAAACAATTTGTACCCAAGCCCAGAAGGAATCAGAAGTCAAACACTTTTTTTGAAGAACAAATTTCTTTTACTTTGTGTGTGCACATTCACACACTAAGCAGGACATTAAAACTAGGGGGCTTTGCAAAATGCAACAAGAAAAGTGCAAAAACAGGAAGCCTGGCAGAGTCACAGTCAGAAAATAGGTACTGAAGCTTCACCACAGCAACCGGCTATTTGCAACATTTTTAGACAGTCAAAAAGACCAAGACAGCTGGTGAGCCACTCAGACACACCAAGGCAGGTCGACTGACAGCTGAAACCACCCTTAGGTCCTGTTTATGTCAACAAGGTGTAAACACGGACACTGTGGCGAATTTCAACTCTGATTTTCTGTCCATAACTGTCACCTCAAGACATTTCTGCATCTGATTGCCTTGTTCCAACAAAATCTATAAACATCCCAATGTATCAAAGGATTATCTGCCTGTAGTGAGATATGTTCAGAGCGATTTTACATCTTCGATCCGCTTAAAAGAATCATGACTGCACCAATTGCTGCTGGCTCTTACTGCCCATTATCTGCTATGCTTGTTCAATATAAAGTTATGATTGACCACAAGAGATTTTGAGAGATTCATGGTGATGAGACTCTGGACTGGACAAAATTTCTATCACATGTGCATGACTCACTTAAATTCAGTGCCCTGATAGTGACAGTAACTGGTGAAAGAGGTGTTTTAAGGGGACATATGGTTTATAAATCACTGTGATGAAGTCAAGGTAAGGACATTTCTTCGAGACAACAGGGGGTGGTCGGAATGAAAAAGATATATTACATGTCCCCTTTAGATGAAAAAAACGTGAATAAACTGCTATTCTGATTTTTTAAAGTTTCAACCAAATTTATTTTTCTCTTCTACGAATAAAGTGAATGACATGAATGTTCCCAATCTCAAGACAAAATTGGCGTAGCATGTAACCAGGTATCAATATGTCAGATTAGATTGAGCAGGCTATAAAAGTTGTGGAGAAAAGAGCCAAGCTTTCATGAGCCAGGGGGGAATGTATAAACAACCGTGTGAGATATATTTCCCCTGTACTGTCGAAGTTATACCTATGGCTAGAGAGCCGTGAGTGCATTAAAACCTCGCCGCACAGAAACATTCCTCATATTGATAGCCCTTCACTATGAAAGACCTGCACTGAACCTGCATTCCCTGACAAGTGATGACGTAGAGTCAACTCCAATCTTGAGGTCAATCTCACAGACGTGTTTACCAGATTGGTTGGAACATAGATGACCTACTTGAAAGATAAATTTAAAGACAAAAAATTTGAAAACCAGATCTAGGTTTTTAAAGAGGCTCTTCTGTTATCAGTATTTCAATATCGTAATGATCAAAATAACCTGTAACATACTGGATGGATGATGATCTGGCAAATCTTCTTCAGTCACATTCTCATATTTTGAAAAGATCTTTCTGCCAGCTGTCTCAAGACAATACATTCACCAAATTCACATGACTGTTCGACAGCTGTTAATGTCCCTGCTGCATTTGTAACCATTTTCTTAAAAAAGGGAAAAAATATCCACTTCAGTTGTCAGGTAACTTCTCCTACTTTTGTGCTTTCCTTGCTCCAGTCACCATGTCTTTTCTCCTTTTGCCCCCCCTCACACTGGTGACTGACAACTGATCGACCTGCTTTACAGATGACTAGAGATATTCGCCGTTGTAACCAATATTATAATGAAACTAAGTTTTAGGTGTAAAATCTGTTACATATTATATCATATGTGCAGGGTGATACTTGATTCAATGTGACAATTTGAGTAAGATCTTTTCTTTAGATGGAGTTACAGTGGAATGAATCATGGAATCTGCAAATTTAACAAATTCACAAGCATGAACCTCAGATCTTCTGCAATACACAAGGACACACAACAGATGATGGCTGAAGATGTCAAGATAACTATGAGGTATAATATAGTGTCAAAAGATCATATAATCTGAGGGCTCAGTTAAAAGCTTTAACTTTTGTGTTTGCATGATGAATCATTTCTTTGTAGCAACATGTGAGCCTCCATTCAAGACTAATTATGAGCTGAGGAATGTGTTCCAAAATCCTTTCCTTATGTCAGAAGAAATCATCTCCAGCCCCCTGCCACAACAAAGCACAACCCTGCACACCCAGAGATGTCAAGTATTCCCATCCATGAAAGAGAAGCCATATTATCTCCCGTCTCCCTGCACACACATGTGAAACACACACACAAATATATGAGCCACTTGTGCTCTCCCCACCTCCATGATCCTCAAAGTACTCCTCATCAAAGTTCGCCTCAATCTGCTTCTGTCTTTTCTTCTCCTCTTTCATCTCCTTCTCCTGAAGCTTACGAGCGATGGCCTACAAACAGACAAGATAAAAGCAAACATGTAGTTCCACACTGTTGAGTGAAATATTGATTGTTTGGGTTCTCCTCATAATAACTATGTCAACTTTATTCAGAGAAGGAGGTTTTTCAGGGAAATTCCAAACATATCCCGAAAGGTTGGCGGGTTTCATCATCTTCTGGTGGCTTTCATTAATAATCAAGTCCTGAGGTGCAGGTCAGGTCACCTTGCTCTCGGTCTATTCTTACATTAAGAAAGCACTGATGAGTCATTAATTATCAGTTCATCATTACTGATGGGAAACTAACGATGGGTGGATGTATTTATTGTGCTCAAACTAGCGCTAATGTGTGTAAATGTGTTTGTGTGCTTTTCGTACCGCATCCTTCTCTTCTTGCTGTCGTTGTTGCTCTGCCTGTCGGACCAGTTCTTCCTGAATCTCCTGGGCAATCTCATTGTCATGGCGCTCACTGAAGTTTCCATAAGTTGATGTTTAAGTGCCATAAGGGGAGATGTTTGGAGAACAATAAAGCATTGAGAACACTTAAGGTGAGAACCTATCAGGACAACAATTGAACATTGTGTTATATCAGAAATGAAATTATTTACTTCCAAGCAGAAAAACATGATGATCAGTAAATAAATGTAGATCATGTTTGAATCAAAGATATCAAATTACTCAGCTGTAAGCCATTTGGAACGAATCTGTTGTGTAACACACGGGGACCGAGAGCTCTGAAATTGTCAGCATTTTCACGCTTTTTCTCTCATTCTCTGTGATCTTTATCCTGTTTTTATTCATGTTTGAAACTTATCAAAAATCCATACTTTTCCATAAGAGCCTTGCACAGACAAACTTTGGAGACATGCAAATTGAAGTTGACTGACCTCCATAGAAAAGTAAAACCACATAATTTTTCTTACGCACTAGAATCTGAATTCACACTAGAAACTGAAAACAGCTCCAATGATCATGTAACAGAAAACAGAAATACGTCAAGCAGGGGAATTATTCTCAAACATGTTGTGGGAGTATGCGTGTGCGCTCCAGGCAGGCACAGAAAATGATTTGCCTGTCGTGATGTTGAGCTCAACAGCCTGCTTTGGCTTAATCACATCTTCAAAAGATCTGGTTTTGACAACATCATCTGCCTTGAAGGTTAGTGTACAGGGATATTTTTTTGTGTGAAGACAAACATGAGTGTAATGCTTTAGAGGGAAACATGCGGGAACAGCTTAACTACCTTGTGTGGCCCCTGTGTTTGACCTGAGCAGCTGACTGCTCAGAGCACTTCAGAAGTAAACAGAATGAGGTGCCTTGGCTTTCCTTCATCTGTACTATACGTTACTATATACATTATACAATAAAAAAGGTGATGCAGCATGCTCCTTGTACGTTTGTGTGTTCGTGCTCAGTCATATGTCTTGGAGTGGGTGTATATGAAGTAGCAGGGCGGATATCAGCATGAGTTCACAGCTTGACAGGCACCATTGGCCTTCCCCAATCGATAGTGGAGCATCTGGCCTCTCCCTGGGGGTGCCACCCCACTGCTGGAGCTTCTGTGTGTGTGTGTGTGTGTGTGTGTGTGTGTGTGTGTGTGTGTGTGTGTGTGTGTGTGTGTATGTGTGTGTGTTTATGTGTTTGGAACTACGATCTCACGGAGCTGTGAGGCAGCAGTTTTATTCCAACAGAAAAAGAAAATGCAGAAATGAGGAGAGGGCTTTTTCTGTTTCAGCTGAAGCAGAGGAAACAGAACAGTCAGCTATGTTTAGGAGCTGCCACTGTCCGCCCCGTGGTGAGGCTGCATAGCTTTGGACATGCAGCTGCCAGCACGAGCCAGTCCAAACCCTTAAAAATCATAATTACGGAGCTCCATGGCTGTGGAGATACCGCGCACAGACCACAAGCACAGTGAATGTGCTGCTTGTGTTTTCTCTTACATGTCTACGATGCCAGAAGCTGCTGCTAATAGTGTAGGAAACGTATATCATCCTTGGGATAGGCTAGATGATTTTATTTGTAATTTAGCTGAAACCTTACTGTGCAAAAATCTTCTCCACAAGGTTCTGGTTGCTATTCCTTGCAAATTGATGGTAACAACACTGAGCCTGATAGCAAAGCAAGTCTCTTTCCTGAACCCTTTCAGACACAGTATTATGTAAAAATCAAAAAGAAGCTAATCAATGTTGTTATGAACCCTAACCTCATGTTAGTTTTGGATGAAACCTTCAGTGAATAATAAATCAATCTGGAGGCATCTGCATTTTACGAACTGCTCATCTCACTCCTACAGTAAAAATTTGTCTGAAACAGTAAATAGATGAGACAGATCTGAAGCTGATGCTCTTATAATGTACAACTGGAATTATAAAGTATTCTGATGGTTTTGTGGAGGCATTTGATGTAGTTGATATATGTTAAAAGTCCAAATTAAGGTAACTCCGTACTAAGAAAAAACACTATGGATGTAAGAGATATAAGCTGAGCTGGGCACACATCTGTTAATCCATTCATGACCATTATCAGTGATTTTTTTTCTTTTTTAAAGAAATAAAAAAAACAACACTGAACATGGTTTTGAGAAAGTATCATTGAAACCCTTAATTTCAGTTGAAACCACTTTTCTTTTAAGGCATAATATTCACCTTACCTGATTCATCTACAATGGACTGTGAAGCCCAGAAATGTTAGTCACAAATTCAGCTTCAAGTCTGCTAGTACATGAGGATGAAGAGCCAAATAATCTGAACAATACATCTATTTACTAAATTATGAATAAGACAGCTGGATTCTGTGAATAAACTACTACTCCTTATTTATAGGTTAAATTACTGATATGTGATGTATATTTACACTTTTTAAAGCTGTCCATTCTTTTAAGGGTAATTTTGGTTTCATAAAAACATGTATTTATGGTGTTTGTTTGTGAGTGTGTGTGAGAGAGGGAGACCCACATTTCAGTGTGCTGTTGCTGGTTCTTGATTTGGGCCCTCTGATCCTCCTCCTGCTGCAGCTTCTTGGCGACCAGCAGGTCCTTCTGCACCAGGCGGCTCTTATTGACGTTTGATGCCAGGTGGCTCTCAACTGTGAACACAAACACACACAAGCCTTTCTCTCAAACTGTTTACTCCCAAACTTAAGTAGACTAGTTAAAATAAGAAACTAGATAAGTGACAAACAGCAGAGCGATGGAGTGTTTATTTACTGATGCACATTTCTTGATGTTTTCCTCTCAGAGGAGAAGCGTGCAGATGCTCTGCAGAGAAAAACATTTATGTTGAGGACACAGATGCTTCAGTCTCAAGTAATAAACAGAGCGCGCTCTTAGTCATTGAGAAATGAGTGTTCGCAGCAGAGGTGCTATTCCAAGGTTGTGTGATGGCCTGTTGTGGACCGTAACAGATGATAAATCCCACTTGCTGACGCACTCTTGACACTAGCATGGAGAACATCAGTCACAAACTCAGCTCTCTTTCACCTGGATATCGATCTGCTCACAGCTTTCATGTGAAAAAGACCAAATTACATTTGGCAATTTCAACCGTAAGAGGCTCCATAAAGTTTGTCCTCTCTGACTGGTGGAATTGAAGGAGGAAACTGAGTCACAGCTGTGGCAACTTAATCAAAAGTCAAGGAATGAGATTGATTTTTTTTTTTTTGATAGCACTGATCAATTGTTTGAGCTTGTGACACCTTATAAAAAATACTTGAAGGAAAAACTGATGTCACAGCCTGAGACAAGATCATTTATCCACCACAATGTTTGTCACTGATTCATCTTTCGAGGTGGCAGAGAAGACTAAACATGACCAGACAATGTGGCGTTCATTCATTTAACAAACTCAAACTCGAGAGGGCTCAGGCAAAAGGGGAGATAAGGTAAGCAAGTTGGACTATCAGCGCCTCTGACAGTTAAGTCTGGAGCCGAACGTTAAAACAGAGAAAACACATTCCTGAAACAAAGACGCCAAGTGCTGCATCAGCAATAGAGCAATGTTTTCCACGTGAAATTTGGATGCTTCAGTGGTTTCATACTCAACATTCTCAATGGAAATAAAAGCCAGATGTGACTCCACATTAACTTCAAATGAATGTCATAAAGAGCCTTTTCATGGATGGCCATCTGTTGATGTGATCTATGATGGAGACAAAGGGACACTGCTTCTTTAGAAGACTGTCAGGCTGAGACAAGAAGTGTCTTCCCCAGTGACCTCCAGTGTCAAAGGTGAAACAAACACTTTCAAGCTCAAACCAAATCAGTTAGTATGGACACTGGCAACAAAGAGAATGATGGCAGATGAGCTTTGTAATGTACAAAGCTTTAAAATGGTTAATCGGGACAAAGGACAGGATAGCCAGAATCAAATCAATCACAGGAGAAAAAGAAATTTGTCTATGCTCAGGACAAACATGTGGCTTTCAGTCTTACTTACTGTGGACACATTCAATTCCAAAAAACTGTTGGTGCTAGCTCCACTAACCTTAACCACACTCTGCAAATCAGTTAGATAATGCTTATCTGCAAACTCTGGGGTCCAGTTTTTGGTTGAATAAACTGTCCTCAATTTTGACTGATTTCTGAGTGTTTTCTTACCTTTACACGAATCTGTTTAAATATCAAGGAAATCAGTCATTTCAGAACACTGTCAATCTTATTAACTCACATCATTTCCTGCCCAATCAAAAAAAAGAAACACCTCCTTCCTTTCATTTCTTTACAACAGGGTGTATCAACTGGGGGTGTGCAAACATATGAAGATGAGCTGGCTACAAGCCATCTGCAAAAATCCATTATAACTAATGAAAGACGGGCCTTGTTATGTTTATTGCTTTTTTTCAGTACTGAAGGAGGCTTAAGCTAAAGTGAGAGGGGGCAGACATTCCTTAGGGTATTTCTCCCAACAGTGGGGCATTTGACAAAAAAAGAAGTCGAGATAGTCAAAACAATAATTAGATTCCTATTATTCTTCTAATGAGGTCTGCAGGGACCAGATTGCACACACTGATTTACACTGTTCCAAATATAAACTTCTGTCCATCTGAATGTGAAGTCTAACATCAGATTGAAAATCTGGGTTTCTCTGCACTAAAGCTGCAGCACACAAAGTTATGTGGTCCAATCAAATGGTATACCTTGTATTATAATAATCTGCCACAGCCTGTCTTGCCCTGATGCAGCGCTGTAGTGGCATCCTGCACCATTCACACATCTAACAGTGTGACTGAAGCAGGGTTGATGTTGGCCTGAACAGGCTGCAGCCACTGACAGTGCAGTTTATCCAGTTGGACTTGATAAATTTCAGAGTAAAGAGAAGAGAAGCACGATGCACTGCATTCATTTTTCTCTTCTGTACTCCAAAAAACATCTTTCATACTTGTTTTTGCTTCGTAAGCAGAAGGTGACCTGTTGTAGGAATGCAGCAGGGCAAGCTAAGAAAAACAGTCTACAGGAGCAAATTGTTCTGATGCAGAGAAAGCTTAAGTACATAAACAGACAGTCTGGAAAAGAGGAAAAACTGCATGAACTCTCTTGATTCTTTTTACATCACTGTAAAGACTCCATCGAAAGAAGAAAAAGTATCCACAGATGATATCAACGTCTCTTACTTTCTTGTTCCTGGAGGTTGTAGGCCAGGCAGTGGTCCTCCAGTACAGCAAAGTCTCGGCACACTTGAAAAAATAAGATACAAAATTAAAAAATTACAGTGAAAATGCCATGTGAGTTTTTCAGGTTGGATTCAACTGCTGAGAGATTTCTTAGAGCTGGTTTTTATCAGACGAGAGGAAGTTCTGATTTTATCTTGGTCTGACATTTACAGTTTCAGGTGTTTCATACTCAGCCCTGCTGCTCACATATGTGCTATAATATATATCACTATCATCAAATTTAAAGTGATTTGTGAATTAACTTGTGTAGACTTTCTTCTTTCAAGATTTATTAATTACTTGTTTCATGGGTTGTACTTAACTCATGATTGCTCGCCTGTACTAGTCACAGATAAGACACTTTGTGCCCTTGTGAAAATGCTGTTTGTTTGTCGTTTGGTTATTTTCAGCCAGCAAGGACAGGAAGTGAAACTGAATGGCGGAACTATTCATACTTACATGTAAAAACTCAAGATGCTAGGGAGTTTGAGGATTTGTTGTTAAGTTATTAAGGGGCAAGCTGGGTGTTATGAGAAGTGAAACTAAGATTTATCAGTGAAGCGAGCAAACAAGCAGAGTATAAGCAATGAACTCAACTAGAAAAAAAAGACTGTTAGTGTCATGAGACAGAACTGTGCATTTGACACATTGTGGTGGATGCTGAGGAAGTGCATTTTTAATACCTTCGCACAAACCACTCAATTATGTTTTAAATTCTGAGGACACTTCTTCCTTTAAAATTTTGGAATCCACTTCTTTAAGTGGATTCTGAGAATCTTCTGAGTTACTATGACAGGATTTCTGTACATTTTAGCATCTGCTCTAAACAGCTCTGCAAGCCCAGTTTAATATCCTCTGTTTAGTGTGTTTCTTTAGAAACCCACATGAGAGGTTTTCTTCAGCAACACTGTGTTCACAAAGCTACACAGGACTAAAAAAAACAGCTTTGGTTTCATCTTGCTGGAGGTCACACCACTGTGCACACCACTGTGCACAAACAAACCAAATAGTTTACCCTGAATAATTATTTGCGCAGTCTGGTTAAATAAAGAGATAAATTCAATCTATAAAACAATACCTATCAATAATCACACACAACAATCCTCTATTTGACACTTGTCTAGTATTTAAAGGCTTCCTCCCCCTGAGCCACATTCAATTACCTCACACTGCCAGACTCCATGCCCATCCTCTACTCTCACAAACATTACTTCATCCACATTAAAATTTAAAAAACCACCAACAGCCTGTGACTAAGTGTTGGCCTGCATTAGAGAGAGCCCTGGGAAAACAAACTATTTGCCAATAGCATTGACGCCTACAACTCAAACGAAACACCAGTGAGAGGTCCAGATTTTGTGTGTCTGTACTGGGAGTATGGTGGTGACTGTGTGGATGATGAAAACAGATGCTGTGAGGAGGAGGGTGAGACCTCTATAAAGCCTTAAAGCAGTATGGGATTTGAACACAGACTACTTTTCCAACCACATGCTTAATCTCCTTAGCCAGAGACACACAGACTTGGAATCTGAGCTAATGCATGCATGTATGTTTGTGTCATCGTCCCTTTGAAAACTTGTTAGGGAAAACATTTTGCTAAGTTTTCATAACAAAGCAACAAGTGACAGGGGGATTAGGGTTGCATCAACTGATCACTTCTCACTAAATCACACAAAGACAACAAAAATCAAGTCTGCTTCTTGCACACGCAGTAGGGAAAAGACTAATGCATTTTTATCTCACATCTAAATTTGACTTTTAGAAGATTAGGGATCTACATAGAGGCTTTTCTCTCAGCTTTATCAATCATTATGTCTGCAGACCAGCCAGGCAGTAGGAATGCATGCTCCTCTCTCTGACCAGAATAACAAGCATCTTGCTCAGCAGCTGCTTCACACTAACAGGACGGCTCCTTTCCACCAGCTCAGCATCACATCCACAATGTGCCCCAGTGTCAAAGCATCTCTCTTCACCTGCGTATCACTCACAAAAACAGACACAGTTTTCAGTATGTGTCGAGGAAATTTAATGGTGAGCTTGCGCTAAATTTCTGATCATGGTTTCTGAGACTGATTCAATGAGCAGCTGGATAGAACGGTTACAACATTCAGGGTAAGAAGCAAGTGGACCAAAGCTGTTTTCTTGGTAATGCTAACCCTTACACCAAAGGGTCTCCAAACTTATGGATACAGCCCCTCCCTACATTTGATCCAGCATCCAGAACAATTCCAAAATCACATTTTGAAAATAATGATTGAATTTTTTTTATCCTAGGCATACAAGCCTGTTTCTGCCAGTTCAAAACAGAAAAATGGAAAACAGAATTTGTTTTTACCCATATGAAGTCAAAATTTTCTAGATTAAAACTTTTCAATGGAATGAAAAAAACCCCCAAAAACTTTTCATCTCTAAATTTTGACATTTGTCTCTATCTTAAAGATTTTGACATTTTTCCCCTCATAATTTTTTAATATAAACGTCTTATAATTTTGACTTAATATATGTCAAAAAAGAAAACCAAAACAAATAAAAAACACCCTCAACCCCAACCCCCAAGTTTTCCTTTTTTGTCAACTGGCAGGGATGTGCATCCATATATAGGCCAGTGAAAACAAATGTCAGAGTTTTCTTTAGTAAATTAATAAGTTAGCTACTTCAACACAAAAAATGGCAATAGGGTTAGGGAAGAGTAAAACCAATTGGGAATGCAGGATATTAAATTAGCAGTGGAAACAAAGGTTATTTTGTTCAATGGACGGAGAAAGGCCACTCGTCAGACTTTAATTTAAAAAAAAAAAAAAAAAAAAAAAAGCACTTAAATAGGGACCATATCTCTTTTGTGAATTGATGCTTACATAACATAATAAAACAATATTATTCAACATGACGAATAACAAACAAATATCCTGAACCTAGAAAGTATGTTATCATAATAAAAATCTCCTGGGATAAAATCAGACCCCACATTAATACCGGTAGTCGTTCTAGCACGTTGTTTTCTGTTACAGACAGACCCTGGCTAAGTTTTGTGGCCCTCAAAGGAAAAAGTTTGTGGACTCCTGCCTAACACCTTACAGCAAACACCTCCATGTGTCAGAGACTGCTTCGCTGTTACTGAACTGAGAAACTTCGCGTTACTCCTCATAAACCACCATAACCCATAGGTGAAATATGAGGTTTTTACACAACGTGAAACCTCTTTCTTCTTTTCCATATCAGTTTTCTTTCTCAGACTGCGGCTCTGCGATGGTATCAGGTCTAAAATGTCAGTATCCCGGTTAAGACTAATCAGTGCCTGCTACCTGTCTCCTCCAGACTCATCTGTTAGCACACACTAGCAGGCTGTGCTAACAACCATCACAACCATCACAACCATTGTGTATGTGACCCAAACAGAAACACCTGTGTACACGTTTTGTAAAATCAACCTATCTGGATACAGGTGATGCTAAACAGCTAGCTTGATTCACAATTTGCCGGTAAATATGTTATGGACGTTACCCTCTTTCACTCCAGGTAGTTTATTCTTGTCGATGCTAACGTTACACTCAGCCATGTTGTTGTCACCGATAATAAGTCAAAAAAAAAAAAAAAGAAAGAAACGTTGACGTTGAATTACGCGTTTCTTCCGAAGCTTAACCGCAGGCTGATTGATCGCCTTAACTCCTAAACCAGATTGATGGTTCAGGTGCTGGACGGCCCTTGATTAGTTTCGGTGGCCACCCTCCCTCGGTAGGTCGCTGCTGGCTGTAATTGCCTGCTGAAGCTAGCGTGTCAGGTTTTCTCCGAGCGTCCCTCCCCTCCACACAACCGGCACAACAAGTCAACATGAACCAACGCACCATTTCCGCTTCAACTTGTCAAAATAAAAGCCTTGTAACACTTCGAGCGCAACAACAGAAACTACACTTACACCAACGATATGTCCTGACAAGGTGGATTATTGGTAGTTACAATGCAACAAGGTTAATCTCATCATTCAAAACTCACAAAAAGCATAATATTTTTTTCTGGCTCAAAAGAAGTAAAAATAAAGTTTTACATGAAGTTTGTTTAATGAAACTACAGTGCGTGTTTACATAACAATCTCGGACTGTAAACATTCATACATGTTATAACCTTTGTCTTAACCATCATCAATAGAATTTTTTCCCAATTGGATTCATTCACTTAACACCAGACAATCATCTTCAACCTCACTTCTGTAAAACTGAACATGGTCACTTCCTCATCAAAAATCATACTTCACAAATATAGAATGAGAAAAGACATGTAAGTGAGAGTTCATCATTTACTTCATGAAGTTTAATTTTTAAGACTTAATTTTTTTTCCAATTTCGTGATCTAGTCTATAGTGTCTTTATTTCTGTTTGCTTGATGAACCTGCTTGAGTGTTTTATTGTTGATTACTTGTTTTCTAAACACTACAAGGTGTATGCATGCATTAGTTTGTGTTCTTACTTAAACCTTGTTTGTTCTTTTTTGTCTCATAGAGAGGCGACGTCCTTCGCATAAGTCTGATGGCTTAACTCTCCTGACACTTTTTTAAAATATGTATTTTCTTTTCTATTCGATTTTATATAATTCCTAAATAATACAGCACTGCTGTACAGTCAGTCAGTCTTGCCTTATAACTCTTATTAAGTTAGTCAAACTTTTGAGGAGTCAAAGAAAGTTCTTTGGAAGAAATTTTTAATTTTTTTGTTTTTATGGTGAAACAACCAAAGTAAACTTTTAATGATTTAGGACCCTTGTCACATTGTCCTTCATTTTTGTGGTCAAGAAACATGCACTGGACTAGGCTGAACTCTGTTTGAATTATATCTCAAAGGTTAATTTACAGTGTTTTTTTCCCTGTAGTTGTTGTAATTCCAGTCTAGAGCAGTCTTTTTAATCACAGATCATAAACTAGCTGTAGTTATAGTTCAATCCTCATGAACTTTGACCAGACTCTTCACATGGGCCCTTTTGCAGCTGCGCCCTCAACTTTCAAATATTGAAAACTGGATTACCACACTTCCGGTATAAATCCTGCGTGTATCGTGTTTAACTTGACAAAGCTGCCTCAGCAAGGTTCGGTGACATCTGCAGCTGCAGATACAAGTCTTCACGAAGCACAGGAGAAGGAGGAGAACACATCCCCTTGGGCTATATCTCTGAGACTGAACAGTGTCATCTGTAAGGACCTTTCCATGAACGATAATTAGGATAAAATATTGCTTCAGTTACTATAGTCTACATGAACAAGTGACAACACTTGTATATTTGATATGAAACTACAGGCATTCATACGTACAGACAGTGCTGTTTGGTTTGACGGGGGCTGGTGTACTAATTATGTTAATGTTAATGCTCCCTCTAGTGTTCGGTGTTTTACAAAGCATCAGTCCTGTTTTGGTTTCTCTTCCCTGCTGTAGAATAAAAAACACACAATAACACAAACATAAAATGCAGGAGAGAGTGTAAGCATTAAGAATAAAACAATAAAAGAGAGAAAGAAAAAAAAAGAAAACAGTCCATGAAATGCAGAAAACTGCATTCATTGTGCTAAAAATATTTATTGGATAATTTTTGTTTCATGCAGTTACCTGTAGAATTGCTAAGTGAAGAAACACTGTTGGAGAAGCTAAGAAATACTTAACTCTATTTTTTTTACTGACTGTCTTGAGGTTAAACTGCTTTTTCTGAGATGGCTGAAATAATCTTCTTCTTCTTCTTACTCAATGACTGGCAGACAACAGACTTGTACTGCTTAACACAATGTGAAATTAATCACATTATTGGACAGAGACAGAAGGCTCATATGAAATTTGAAGCAGCGGAGAAAATCACTGCTCATAACATCTAAAGCAAACAGCAGTGTTTTCATCCTCAGTCCTTCGATCAGTTTTCTTATTACTTTTATTTGTGAAAGTAAAACAAATGTATGTTTTAAATGTCTCTGAAGCTAAAAGTACACCAACAGATGTGGTGGACATGCTCTAAATACACAATGATGA
Source organism: Thalassoma bifasciatum (assembly GCA_008086565.1). Classification (NCBI taxonomy): domain Eukaryota; kingdom Metazoa; phylum Chordata; class Actinopteri; order Labriformes; family Labridae; genus Thalassoma; species Thalassoma bifasciatum. The sequence continues at coordinate 26,745 of RPOG01000303.1, read as the reverse complement.
CAAATATCTGAACAATAGCATCTACGACAATCAATTGAAGTTTCTAGTCCATTTACATGCCTCTAAATCCCAGCATTTAACACTCAGTGCTGGATTAGTGTTACTGTATTTTTTTTCATTACATACTGACACACAGCGTGACGAGGTCATCGTGGCCCTGACCCTTCTCATCAGTGGTGCAGAAGACTGCTGAGGAGCTCAAACCGGATCGATAATTACAGGGCTTTGGCTCATACATCACCCGCAATCCTCAAATTATTAAAGATAAGAAAAGAATTAAATTCATACATTTTTTCACCCCTTTGAGATTTTTTTCAGCTGATTTTGAAACATACCAAAAGTATTAAAGTTGCCTTGGAAAAAAACAAGACCAACTGTGGGAAGACTAAAAATACCTCAAGCATTGTTGCAGGGAAGTTGCCAGATAAAGTTTATCAAATAATAATAGTAATAACTTTATTCATAAAGCACCTGTAAAAACATTAGTTTACAAAGTGCTTTACATCAGAGGCCCACATGAGAAGAAAATACAGGCAGAACAAGAACCCTATGTGCTGAGTTGATGAAGGTATGGAAAGGTTTCTCGCTAATAATCTTTAGTTTGTCCATTCAGTTTTACCCAATGTGACTCAGCAAGACCAGAATAGGAAGCCAAACCAGACACTGAGTACCCCAGCTTGATCCTCAAAGCTGCTTTGAGTCTTCATCTGGACTTGTGCTGAGAGCTTTATAAAACTTGAATTACAAAAGTGATGGACTCATTAAAAAAAGTTCTTGAATGGCAGACGGCAGTCGCCAGTAGACTCCTAAGTCACGTTAGACAGAGTGCAGGGCAGTCAGAGTGGCTTTTATGAGACCCTCAGTAGCCAGATTAAGTCCACTCATTTTCCTTACGCTGCATACCCACAGTCACTACTCTTCTGGCAGAGATACAAGATGTGATTTCCTTGATGCACTATAAAGACTCCAGTGACTGGGGAGGTGTTGGGTATAGTTGGCTTTGCCTGAGTGATAGATGTCCCTTCAGATGTCCAGATCAGCCAAGATGGAGGCGCTCATCTGCAGCTGTGATGCACTTAAACCTTAAAGACTGTATCAATCTACTTTCCCAATGTGGCTATTTAAAGAAGCAATTAATGTAAAAGAAAAAGACTTGCATGTGCCAACTTCTGATTGTGGCCTCTCATAACCAGCAGGCTGATTGATAACTTCCCCCCTCCTGTCAGACTGATTTAAGGGTTTCTGGCCACGCTAACGTCAGATCCCAGTATTTCACTCAGACGCTCCATGGTCATTGCGAAAAGTCGGCCTATTGACAAAACCCACTGTGACATAGTTATTGATTTTTGCACGCAACCGTTTTGGCCCCTCCTCCCAGCTCCTGAAAGGATAAATATATTGACGGGATGGATCCGAGGCAGTGGATTTTCTTGCCTTGCTTTGCTTTGGGCGGACTCATAGTGCAGCATTAGTTTAGGCCTTTCAGAATGACTAGTATGGATAGGGTGACAGTTTGTAACAGCTGCTTAGGGCTCCTGGGTTTATTACTACTACAGGGGGTGCTAAATGTGGAGGCGAGGAGCATATTTAACCCTGGTAAGTAAGCAGAAATCTTAATTTTTTATGCCTATACACAATGAAAATGCTGTACCCAACTACTGCACCCTTTAAATAAGTGCCACTGTTGGCTCAATGGTTCACTCAAAAACAACTGCAGATGAAGAGATTATATCACCTTAAAATCTAAGATGAATGGTAATATTTTCTGTCCATATTTTGTGCAATGTACTACTTGTAGAGTTGCATTTTAATTGTCTTTGTATGTTCAGGAAACCATGCTTTCAGTCCAAAAGAAGATACAGATCCAAAAAGCAAGATTCTTGCACTGTTACTGCACAAGAGCTTGGTTCCAGTTGAAAAAGACAATCCTCTTGGTAAGAAAAAAAAAAAGCCTGACAATAATTAAACTACAAATAAGAAGCTTCAGATTTAAAAAAAAAATTAATCCAGAAAATTCAATTTTGCCTCTTTGGTTGTGACTCGTTTTCCTCTCTACAGGTGTTGAACTGGCCAACAAATTAGCTGAATTAGAAGAGGTAAGATTATCTACAGATTGTCTTTGAAGCAACATTTAAACTGCAAATTAATCAGAACTCCAAGAAGTGCTTTTAAATAGAATGTTTGCACCTTGTTCTAGGCTCTGAAAAAAGATAGTAAACAAAGCCCAGTGAATGAAAGGGTTGTTCGATTACCTTGTATAAATGTAATGAAGTGACCATGAAACGATTCTGCCTCTTGCTGTGTTTCACCGCTCTGATCTGTTGTTACAGCTGAGGGCACTGAGAGAAGACCTGGAGCTGGAGCAGGAGATCACATCCAATCTTGCAGAGAGCAAATCCATAACCAGGAAGAGAGGAGAACGTGAGTAAAAAAAAACATACAATTTGACCAATTCTTATTTATTATCATTATGTTTTTCAGTTTATTCAGCAGTCTCAGGAGTTATTTCTCCATCTCTATTTGCAGCTTGCTTCTGGAAGTACTGTGTCTGACAGAGGATGAGCATCACTCTGAAATCTTGCTGCAGAGCCCAACATAGCCTTAAGACTCAGTAATATAATGACATTGTATTTATCACAGCAATATATAGGAGTATCATGAACAAATGTATCAATAATCTTGTCATTTCCACTGCAAAGAAGACAGTTTCAATGCCTTGTATGTACATCTTCAATCTGTAAATACTCAGCTGCTCACTGGAAATACTTGATGGTCAAACATGAACAAGTGACTTTGTGGCAAGGATAGATTTCATTTTATTATCTGCAGAGATTTTATTTGACTATTGCTTGTACTTTTGTCTCTCTCTTGTGGCAGAATTGTGCATTACATCTTTCTTTTGCACCACTGCCTTCAGACATTTCATCTGCTGCTGCTTCTAGAAACACATTGCTGTATATTTTACAAAAGAAATAAATTATTATGTGAATATGTACATGGAGTTTTCTTTTTCATCTTTATGTATTGAGAGATTTCAAAAATACATTTTAAAAACATACATTTACCTCCTTTCTTTGGTCCATCAAATGATAAAAAAAAAATAATCTCAAATTTTCATACATGCTCTACCCCTCCTCGTCTTAGGCACAGTTATTTCAACAATTGAAATAATAATACATTTAGAACAGTGTCTGAGTGCAGGAGTGTGGCATGAGTTGCTGGGCTGTGATGACAGGTGAATTACTATAAAGTGGAGTTGATTCAAGCGGCTCTTTTAGAGGACGGTGACTGAGCTGAGTCACAGACTTTGTCTAAATATTGAACAAGCTGTTTTGAAAAAAAGATGTGAATCACACAGAGGACGACTAACACAATGGTTTATTTAGTCTGCACTCCAGACTGCACTCACAGCAACAAAAGAGAGAGTGTTGAACATTGTTTTTAGCTGGTGACGTTCTCAGGGATTAACTATTGTTTTTCCACCTGGAAAGAACCTGGTACACACAACATGGACAGACTGTCACTCTATTGTCTCATACATGCATAAAAAGCCACATTAAAACTATGATAGTACATTTGTCTGGAACAGTAACTGAATATTTTGAACAAAAATACTTTTTTATATATTCAGATTTTCCATTTTTAGTTTACATAGAAAGGAGTAAAAGAAAGAAAGAAAGAAATGAAAAGTAGTTACCACGGACTCACCAGAAGTGGTTTATTCCAGTCAGGCTTAAAAAATATTCGACTTGTTCTGTTATGTATTCTGATTTATTAAGGGGTTATATATGGGTTATACCTCACTGGTAATTGTACTTTGTGGGCCCCTTAGCTGCCTGAGGGATTTTGCCCACACAGTTTCTTGCAAAAGTTGAAAAACACCATTTATTTCCACTTATTCATTGAACACTAACAACATTTTTTGTCCAGCAAATTTCTATTCACAATAATACTGTGTAATTTTTTTTACCCCTTATAGAGGGACCATGCAGTTTTCAGAGTCTTATTCAGAAATATTCCATTTTGGGTTGCTAGTGTAAATAATAGCTATGCACAACCCATACAATCCAATATTAAAAATGAAAATATCCATTTGACCTTCTAAGTGAAATTGAGGTTAAGCAGAGGATCATGATAGATTACTTTGTTGAGAATAAGACTAGTTGTTAAGAATGTAACATCAAGCTGATACTATATTTAAAAATCATATATCAAATGATAAGAGCTGTTTATCTCGTAAAACTGTGGTAACACTTGGTTACTTAGTCTTATTTCAGCAAAGATTCTTTTTCTATATTTATTTGCGTGGGTGTGGGATCTGTGGCACAGTAATGAAGTGGGCGTAATCTCAAAAGAATAATTGGCAGTTCAATCCCTACTCCTGCAGCCACATGCTGGGATGCATGGTAGTAGTGTAAAAGTGCTTTGAGTGGTTATAAGGATGAGAAGAAAATGTCATGTGAAGTCTGTTCAATAAACTTCATACCACTTTGACTAAACCTGTTGCCTCACACTGAATAAATAATTTGTGTCATTTAAACTGTGCAGAAATGAAGGCTAGAAAGGATAGAAATGAAAACAAGTTTGATGTCTTCCTCATTATCAGGTTCAATGAGCTGCAAAGTCAATAACTGCTGATTCTCACCGCAGGCATCGGAAACCCCTGACTGACTGACATGACACACAGCACAGTGTTATCTGCTTTAGTGCAGTCCACAGCATGTAGCGCTGTGGGTTCAGATTGTCCTGACTGAATAAGTCCTCAGGAAATGACCACGCATTTCTGTATGTCAATCATTATAATAGCAGTAAAACACAGCATTGTTTCAAATAGAGATTTTTCCAAAAGAATGTTTTATTGGCTGAACAATGTTTATTGGGACAGGACAAAAAATATAATGCATGAAATCAAAGAATTTAAAGAAAAATAAACAGAAGAAATCAGGTAGAAGACCTCTCAGATTTTTTCTGATGAGCTGAAGTTGTTATTTTTTTGTTTTATTATTTTTTGACACAAATGTTTGGCTGCCTTTAATTTTGAATGCAGGACTTGTATTTTTCATCAGGTACTGGCTGGGTACTGAGGTGTTGGCACTCATATTTTCAAGGAGATGATTCTTCCCAAACAGTGGTGGTGAGATGCATTTTTGGGCGGTCTTTCCCAAAGTGATAAACAACAAGACTCGGTGGACAGGGTGTCAGACTCTTCATGCCACCATATAGAGAAAAGCACCGCAGCGCAATCACAACATCATTCAGACAATCATGGATCCTTACTCCAAAGGTTGGTAAAACTTATTTATCCCGAGTTAGATTACAAGGCCTTGTTATGCAAATATCAGACAAATAGAAAATGTGAATGTTTTGGAAGATTCTCTCTTCAAACAAGAAAACTTGATATTACATTAAGTATTTTTAACTCCTCATAGTCCACCACTGTTTTCTTTAAATGCATAATTAAACTCTAATGAAGGAGAAAAACGTTAATAGATAGCGCTGTTGGCTGATAAGCCTTTTTATGTGTCCTGCCAGTTTAACTAGAGAAAATGGGTATCACTTTGTTCACCAGGGCCCCAGAAGCTACTCAATCTAAAAGTTCCTCACAGGATCTTTAAGTATTATTGCATAATAGTAAGGCCTACCACTGTGCGCTGCTGTTGTGTAATGTGCTTTTATGACGGGTATAGCACCCATGTCTACTCTTTTGACCTCTCCAGGCACCTTGTGGCTGATTTTCGTCCTCCTCACATTGCCTCAGTTCACCTGTACCGTGACCTGCCCACGAGGCTGCATCTGCGCAGATCAAGTCAGCTGTACTGGCCATCACATCACCGACATACCAAAGGGACTCCCTTTAAACACAACCAAGCTTATTCTAAGCTCGATCGGTGTGCAGGTCCTGAAAGAGCACAGCTTTGCTAACTTAGCCCTCCTGAACCGTTTCCAGGTGAATCAGAGCCCCTTACACACCGTCCATCCTCGGGCCTTTCATGCCACTTCATATATGAGGTCTATCATGCTGGCATCCACTGTTCTGTCTACCCTTCCTGCTCAGGTTTTCAATCAACTGATTGAACTGGAACAGCTGATTCTATTTAAAAACAACTTAGAGACCATCACTCCAGGCACATTTGAAGGACTTGTTGGTCTGCAGCAAATGAGTCTGGCCAGTAACAAACTGAGAGCTCTTTCTTCCGATATATTTGATGAACTTACCAACCTCAACCACCTGGACCTGGGCAATAACCTGATAGAGAAACTCCCAACCAACATATTTCAAAGTTTGACTAAACTTCGCAAGCTATGGCTCTATTACAATTATTTAGAAGAACTGGATTCTGGGATCTTTGATGGGCTTATTGCTCTTGAAGATCTCAGACTGAACCAAAACAAGATCAGAAGCCTCCCTCCTCGAGTGTTTTGGCCTCTTAGGAACCTACAGAACCTCTTCTTGTCCAACAACAATCTACAGACTATCCCAGAGGAGAGCTTCTACCATATGCCACTGCTGACAAAGCTTACCATTTATAGAAACCCACTTCTTATTCTACCAAACCAGCTAATGGGTCACATGCCTCTGATGACAGAGTTCAATTTTTTTGAAACTGATCTCATTACTGTTCCTGGAAACCTGTTTGCCAACATGTCTGGACTCCAGAGTCTTTACTTTGGGAAAAACAAACAGCTAAAAGAGTTACCTTCTGACCTCTTTTGCTGTCTGCCCAACCTCCAGAATATCTCATTGGATTTCAATAACCTCCATGAGCTTCACCCACAGCTCTTCTCCAGTCTAACTTCGCTGAGAGTACTGCGATTAAATCAAAATGAGCTTCAAAACATGCCAGAAGACATTTTTCAGGGCCTTGGAAAGACTTTGATAATTGATTTGCATGAAAACAAGCTCAAGACTCTTCCAGGAGATATTTTTCTGTCAAATACAGCTTTGACAAAGGTTTTTTTGAGTCTAAACACCTGGCATTGTGACTGTAATATCAGAGGCCTTGCAAAATGGGTAAGGGAAAATGAGCTTGTGGTCTCTGACAGAAATAATGCTCAGTGCTACAGTCCAATGGATAAGGTCAACCGCACCCTTGGCTCCCTGAGGGATGAGGAGTTCACCTTTTGTGATGCCACAACAGCCAACTACTTTTCAATATCTCAGCAAACTCAACGCCCTACCACTGCAGCTACAACCACCACTGCAGCTACGACCACCACTGCAGCTACGACCACCACTGCAGCTACAACCACCACTGCAGCTATGACCACCACTGCAGCTATGACCACCACTGCAGCGACAACCACCACTGCAGCTACGACCATCACTGCAGCTACGACCACCACTGCAGCTACGACCACCACTGCAGCGACAACCACCACTGCAGCGACAATCACCACTGCCACGTCCAGAGCACCCATTCAGCTTCATGTCCCAGAGTTTCTCCCGACCACAAAAACTTCCATGTCCGCCTCATTCAATGGCACCATGGTGTTTGAGAGCGGGCTGAACTATGTTCACCACAACTTCCACAGCAACTGGGTGTATATATGGTCACTACCCTCTGATGCGCTTTTGGCAGGGTTCCTTATGTTTTCCCACATCTTTCTTGTGGCAACAGGTGTGTTTCTTATTCTCGCCTCTGTGTACATTATGTACCGCCTCGATAATATCATGGTTCAGCTGAAGGCTGAGTGTGCAGAAACTCGGTGGTAAAAAAACTTGCTATCAGAGCAGCTGCAGAAGCAACAATGATAAACCACTTCCGGTGTAAAAGACTAAAGAGAGTGTTGAGTGCTGTTCGTGTTTTCCTAATGTTTAGATGAGTTGACTCTTGAATTGTATTTAAAATTATATTGCAGAAAGCAAGAGGTGTTTTGAAATGGACAAAAACAAAAGTTTACCAATCTAAAATTGGATCAAACCTTCAATGGTTGAGCAAGCATATATATATATATATATATATATATATATATATATATATATATATATATATATATATATATATATATATATATATATATATACATATATATACATATATACATATATATATACACATACATATTTATAACCCACAGGAGTTTCTGATCACCACTTTGGGAACAACTTTTCTTTCTCACCCTGATCTACGGTTTAACATTTATTTTCCATAGGAAACTAAATGATCAAACATATAAGAAAAACCCACACTGAATAATGAAANTCGTGTTTTCCTAATGTTTAGATGAGTTGACTCTTGAATTGTATTTAAAATTATATTGCAGAAAGCAAGAGGTGTTTTGAAATGGACAAAAACAAAAGTTTACCAATCTAAAATTGGATCAAACCTTCAATGGTTGAGCAAGCATATATATATATATATATATATATATATATATATATATATATATATATATACATATATATATACACATACATATTTATAACCCACAGGAGTTTCTGATCACCACTTTGGGAACAACTTTTCTTTCTCACCCTGATCTACAGTTTAACATTTATTTTCCATAGGAAACTAAATGATCAAACATATAAGAAAAACCCACACTGAATAATGAAAACACACTTCATTATTACTTGAGCACACAGATAATTGAAAACAGACTTATTATTGTATATAGACAGGAAAACTCTTAAAACTTTGGTCCACTTGACACATGCAGTAAGTAACATTAGTGTCTCAGTGTGTTAGTTTGACATAGACCCATTTAAGGGCTCATTGTGAGAGCGTAAAACCAGCTACATTATGAAAGATAAAAGAAGAGATAATTCTTTTATTGGTCAATACTTTCTCTTTAACTATGTTAGGCTTTATACCAAGAATCACACCAAAGTCTCATTACTTTCCATGACCCTTCTCACTTGTTGACCCGACCCTGATCACAACTTTTCAAATCAGTGTTAAAACCCATGTAATTTCCAAAACAAACCAATAAAGTTACACTAAGTTTGTTGATATGATGACTTATGTGACTGGCTGCATATGTGGCAGTGCCTTTTAAAATGTTGCTTTCTAATACTTCTTGTTTGATTCCTGATGCACTAATAAAGCGAACTCTTTTTTATTTTAATTCTGTGAGCAATTGTCTCCCCCTTGTGGCAAAATATTTTAACTGCAGAGGGAGACCACACAACTTCAAATCATTGCTGACAGTAACTTTTAGAAATCATCCAATTACTCTGTGAATAAATCACATCACAATCAAATCAACCTCTGAAAGTATCTCATTCTCTTTCTTTGTATGGTTTTATCTATTTGATTTTCAGCTGAGACTTGTAAAAATGGCGTTGTACTTTCATAATTGTGGAATTCCTGCCTCACCCACATTAGGGTGTTTTTCAGGCTTCTATTTTTTGTTGAACTTCTTGTGTCACTTATCGATCAGTTTAAGGCTAAACCTGATTTCATGTTTACACAATACATTCAGTATTAGACTGACCTGAGATATTGTTGACTATCTTGTCTGAATTTGAAGGATGATAAAACATGTTATTCCCCAAAATGAATCACATCTTACTGGAAACAGAACAATCTCAGTCCCACCCTCAAAACAGGAAGCATTGATTCAGCCACCTTCAGTGTTTCAGGGGGTGAAAGTGCAGAATAACACTACAAATGACTCCTGAAAAACAGTGCCCCTGTTATTTCACAAGCCTTAACTGCATCAAAACCTCAAGAATGTGCTAACACCCATGGTTCCCTTTTTTAGACATACTTACAAAATCAAACATTCCTTGATAAAGATTTTACAAACTTGTATTTTAATATTTATNAGAAGCAACAATGATAAACCACTTCCGGTGTAAAAGACTAAAGAGAGTGTTGAGTGCTGTTCGTGTTTTCCTAATGTTTAGATGAGTTGACTCTTGAATTGTATTTAAAATTATATTGCAGAAAGCAAGAGGTGTTTTGAAATGGACAAAAACAAAAGTTTACCAATCTAAAATTGGATCAAACCTTCAATGGTTGAGCAAGCATATATATATATATACATATACATATATATATATATATATATATATATATATATATATATATATATATATATATATATATATATATATATATATATATATATATATATATATATATATATATATATATATATATATATATATATATATATATATACATATATATACATATATACATATATATATACACATACATATTTATAACCCACAGGAGTTTCTGATCACCACTTTGGGAACAACTTTTCTTTCTCACCCTGATCTACGGTTTAACATTTATTTTCCATAGGAAACTAAATGATCAAACATATAAGAAAAACCCACACTGAATAATGAAAACACACTTCATTATTACTTGAGCACACAGATAATTGAAAACAGACTTATTATTGTATATAGACAGGAAAACTCTTAAAACTTTGGTCCACTTGACACATGCAGTAAGTAACATTAGTGTCTCAGTGTGTTAGTTTGACATAGACCCATTTAAGGGCTCATTGTGAGAGCGTAAAACCAGCTACATTATGAAAGATAAAAGAAGAGATCATTCTTTTATTGGTCAATACTTTCTCTTTAACTATGTTAGGCTTTATACCAAGAATCACACCAAAGTCTCATTACTTTCCATGACCCTTCTCACTTGTTGACCTGACCCTGATCACAACTTTTCAAATCAGTGTTAAAACCCATGTAATTTCCAAAACAAACCAATAAAGTTACACTAAGTTTGTTGATATGATGACTTATGTGACTGGCTGCATATGTGGCAGTGCCTTTTAAAATGTTGCTTTCTAATACTTCTTGTTTGATTCCTGATGCACTAATAAAGCGAACTCTTCTTTATTTTAATTCTGTGAGCAATTGTCTCCCCCTTGTGGCAAAATATTTTAACTGCAGAGGGAGACCACACAACTTCAAATCATTGCTGACAGTAACTTTTAGAAATCATCCAATTACTCTGTGAATAAATCACATCACAATCAAATCAACCTCTGAAAGTATCTCATTCTCTTTCTTTGTATGGTTTTATCTATTTGATTTTCAGCTGAGACTTGTAAAAATGGCGTTGTACTTTCATAATTGTGGAATTCCTGCCTCACCCACATTAGGGTGTTTTTCAGGCTTCTATTTTTTGTTGAACATCTTGTGTCACTTATCGATCAGTTTAAGGCTAAACCTGATTTATACAAATGTGTTATGTAAGTCATAATCTGACTGGACTCTATAACAACTGATAGAACAGACTTAAACTTCCTACTATTTTGTACAATAAGGGGTTTTACTTAGTGTAGAATGACCTTTGTCTTGTTAGAGTCAGGGTGGGAGTTTTGTCCTTCGTAACTAAGTCGGTGGAAGTCACAAAGTCCCCCACTTTCACGTCTTAAACACTACAAATGACTCCTGAAAAACAGTGCCCCTGTTATTTCACAAGCCTTAACTGCATCAAAACCTCAAGAATGTGCTAACACCCATGGTTCCCTTTTTTAGACATACTTACAAAATCAAACATTCCTTGATAAAGATTTTACAAACTTGTATTTTAATATTTATGAGGAAAACTCTACAGCTGAGTTAGTTTGTTGTGTGAATACATATTTGGGTGATATCAATTAAAGTTGTTCTATTTGGGAGAACAAATGTTGCTTTTAAAAGTTTTCACAGCCTTTAGATCTTCACAACATGATGATGGATGCCACAAATTCCTGGAGAAGTGATTGGACTTTAAAACAAACAGCAAACAAAAGAGCATGAATTAGTGAACAGCACCCAAGTTCATCTCTATGACAACGGGTGATTAGGCCTTTCCAGTACGCTGAGCTCACACAACAGTGGGCATACACACACAATCCCCCTCCTACACACACACTGACACACACAGTTTCAGAGACAGGGAGGGAGAGACAGGGTTTGGGGAGGAAATCACACTGCAGGGGTCAGGGGTATCTGACTTGGAAAAAAAAGAGTGGAAGATTAAAAAAACATTATTCTATTCCAACCTTTGTATCCCAGTGGTAAATTTATTTGCCTGATTTTCCACACCTCTGCTAAGCAGGCTCTTGGTTGCCAACAGTTCTTTTTCAAGAATAGAAAATTAGACAATAGATTTCATTTAAGTATGGAATTTAGTACTTGCAACAATGCCAGCCCTTTGGTTTCCAACCATTTCATTAAATTCTCTATGTAAATGTAATTTTGCCTGAATGAAAGTGACAGGAAAGACACATCTCTGTGCAGATTTTGACTTTTTAGGGCTATACTTTTAAACTTTTGATTAGCTAATGAACAGTTTGAGTTTAAGTGCAGTTTTCAATTAAAAACTTTCTCTCTACTTTTTGTCACCCTCTCCTGTTTCTTCTTTTTGCATTTGAAGCTCTCATTCCAACCTGCTTAAGGTTCACTGGAGCAAAACACAAATTCTTATTTCCTTTATTGTCTTTGTGCCTTCAGAAGTCATGACCAAGAGCTATATTGATCAACATTTAAATGATTTACTGAAAAAGAGTTATGATTCTTGTGCTGATTAAACAGACATTCAGCGGACATTCTTTCATATCCCGTACTTTTGAGCACGTCACAATTAAAATGTTGAATAGGATACTTCGAATAGCAAAATAAAGAAAAAAAATTACAGAATCTTTCTCTATGTTATAGTTAAAAATGCAATAACACTTTTAAAAGTGAGATTTTCTCACTTGGTATCAAGTTGTATCCAACATGGTGTTAGATATACACAGTGGCCCCTTGCTGGCATCTTTTTATCCTTTATTCTTGACAGTTCAATGCTGCTGTACTTAAATGTCATCAGTAAAGCTTCGTTGAACATTTCAAATCACGATTAATTGTCTCACAATGTGTTTACAAATGCATCTATATTATGGCTATTATGTGACTGAGTGGAAACATTTGCCTTCCTCCAATGAATAGTCTCTGCTGACGCTTAATTATTAAAGAGAACTGTTTGAGCTTTCCCATTAATCTAGCAGTTTCTGTCGAACACTGCCAATCCCGAACAAAAGTCACATCAGTTCACTTGACAAAAAGTTGCCGCTCATCTAGAAAGACCACCATAAACAAAGCTCTAGTTACACCTGGCAGACAAGGCAAAAGTGATTCAAGCCGAAGTTTTGTGGACATCACTGACTGACTGTCTATACGTTAACTCCACCCTCATTATCAGCGCTCTGTGGTGGGGAGGAGGTGTGTTTCATTACAGAGCAGATGGATTGCTTTGTGGCAGCAAAGGAATGTTAAATGCAGCAGAACACAGCTTACTCAATCTTTTTGACTTATTTATTGATGAACACACTGTTACAAAACTAAAGCAGGCAGAGTTTATATGAACAGGTGGAGGGATAAAGCTCTCAGTCACAGTGTTTGATTTCTGATGTGCTTCACTTGTGGAATGCTTGACATTTGGGATAAGTCTTAAAAATCCACATGATGTTTTTGCAAGTCCTCATATTTTCACGAACAAGTCTGTTCAGTCATTTTCACACGCTTACCTCCCCTAGGATTAATTCATTTGTTAATAACAATGGCAAACACGTGGCATCACAAATGAATCGTTTCTGCAACACAACAGGGTGAAACAGATGTTAACAGAGTCGGCTTTTATATTTTTGAATAGTCTTGTCATCTGTAACGCCCTTACAGCTGATTATAGAGTCCAAAAACTGAGATGTTATACCACAAATATGTGCAGCTCTTTGCTAAAAAGAGTTGGCAAATATAAATCAAAGTCACAAACAAAAGACAAAACAAACTCTCTTGTTTTTGTCTAAATGAACTTTCCCTGAGACAAAAACCTCAAACATGCACACCTCTTTTTTTCCTGAAGGAAGATCCAAACTTGTAATTACACAACTAAAATCATATGGAACACATGCAAGCAAAGTTGCTGTATCCCTTTACATGCATAAAACAAGCACAGGCGCCCAAAGGGTGGGGCTTCCCTGTGCTTCATCCCCCACCACCACATTTAGCAAACATGTGAGCGTGAGTGTGTGGAAGGCAGAGAAGGGGCCGGGGGAGCAGCCGGGACATTAAAACCCCAGAGAAAGAGAGGCTGCAGACTTCATGAGCTAAGGGCAAATTTAAAAAATAGACTGGTAAAGGGAATCGAGCGATGACGAAGAGCTGGAAAATGTGATGGTGTGAGAGTTCAGATTGTGCAGGGAACTTTCATCAGAGGATTTGTAAAGCTGAGGAGGAAGTGAGGACGTGCATATAAGATAACTGCACCAACTCCCTGTCTCAGTTCACTCTTCCATCTGCCACCATGGGAGGTAAGTTCTGCAAAACAGCATGCCATCCTGGATGACACAGAGCTGATTGATTTCTTTTTTGTTACATAGATACTGTGAGTGATGTGGGAGGAAAGTTTAATGAACAAATCGTCAGTGAGCAGCATTAGTTTAAAAAAAATTCTGTCTTAATCAGAATGTTTCTTGAAGATGTATCCATTTAAAGTGTTTAAGTATATACAGAAACCACACCGTTGTTTTTTAAATTTGGGATGAATCAAGCAAATAAAGTGTTTTCTTGTCATTTCACTGGATAATTTCAGTGTTAGCACTTTATTAGTGATAGATGCTAAAGTTTTATTGAAAACAAAGTTTAACTTTGGCTTTCTGACTGCTCAGTGGCAGCACAGTCTCATTCTGTTGGTTTAGTCAGACAAAGTGCTGATCCTTCAGCTGAGGCAAAAGGGAAAAACATCAGCCCAATTATTGGTGAACTGGAAATGCTTTTGCCATGACACTGCTATAGATCATTCCAGCCTGTTCCAGCCGAGAGCAGACAGTGGTTTAGGTTAGAGATGGAGGTTTAACCAGAGAGGAAACATGATTTAGGTGTCAGGTTTTAAATTCATACTGCATGAGTTATTTTTTGAGATTGATGAATGTATCACGTCTCTAAAAGCCATTCAAAGCTGTTTCATTGTCCTGAAAGTGTTGATGCTGATGTTATTTTACATGACACATGCCCTTTAAGAGGAACTACATCAATATAACACATTTCTCAACAAAGAGCTGACATTTAGTTTCCAGTAGTAGTTAATCCAAACACATCTCTGACTTAAACATGACCCTAGGCCTTCGTCCTGCACCGAAGTCAAGAAAAAGGGAAGTGGTTCTGACAATAAAACCCGAGGGTGCTGCCCCATGAAGCCTCAAGAGGAGGAACAGGAAAGAGAGTTATGGTCCCATCATTCATGGTTTGAGCTTATAGTGGGTAAATTAGAAGGCCTAGTAGGCATGGGGGGAAAAAACGGGTTTATTTAACTTGCAGATGGTGAATGTTTTTAATAAGCATGGAGGCATTTTTTATCTTATCTTTTCACAGCAGGGATTGCTGATCCCATGCCTTGAATGAAAACTGACACGACAACAGAGGAACTAAAAATAAGAACAGCTGTGGGTTACCAGGACACATTTTAAAACAGGCTTTGAGGGCAAAAATAATCAAAAGAAAGAAATAATAATAAGAATCATTAAAGACAATGATTTTAAGCAAACAAATAAGGAATAGAAAATAAAAAATGAAGAAATAGACTAATTTAGAGAACAAGGAGTAAACAATGAAAGAGAGAAACAGTAAAGGTAAATGAAAAAATTTAAAAGGAAATTTACTAAGTAAAAAGACAAAAAGAAAGAAAAACAGACACAGTTAATAGTCCAAGGCAAAACATATGGAAATTCATTAAATCATAAACAGTGTAACATTAAGAGAATGGTGAAAAACAAAATCAAAAAGAATCAAAAAAGGAAACAACAAAAAATTAAGACAGAAGTAAAGAGGTTGAAATAGACACGAAATTAAAGAACAGAAAAACTAATGTAAAAGATATAAAAATTCAGAAAAAGAGGGGAAAAGGAAGAAAGTAAACAGTAAGACTGGATTTATTTAGGAGGTTTTCTCTTTAGAAAGTTACTTCCTTGGAAAAACTCTCCCTGCACCCTAATACACCTTGGTCACTAAAGAACTACTCATGCCTGCCAACCTCCAGTTGCATAAATTTGAAGCAGTCTGTGTTTGGAGAACTGGATCAGTAAGTTGGCACAGTTTCATGTTTGGCTCCTCCTGCACCGTTACAAACAGCAAACACAGCCTCAACATGTGCAAGCCTTCTGAATATTGATATGTTCTGTGGATACAACAGATTTATTGTTTACAATTGGCAAAATAACAGACACCATGTCCACACTCACAGGGGTGATTCTCTGTACTTAGATACCGTCTGTCCACAAAAGAAACTTTCTACTGTTTAATTCAGTATGAGTTACATTTTTGCTTAAAAATGCTAAAGGCAGTAAAGTATCAACCCAGCCTGCAGACAAGTAATGGAGCAAAACTCTGACTACATCAATGAAAATGTCTCCTTCTGGGTAAACACAGTAATGCTGAGGCTGCAACTTGAAGGGACTGTAACTAATTAGAGCTGCCTCCACTAAAAATGCCTTCTTATGGTGGTGATTTAAAGTGCACAGAAAACCTTTGTTGGCTGTTCTTTTAGTAAGAGGGACCTGTCTCTTCTGTTATTGTGGTCGAGACAAGAAACTGTTAATATTCTGATCACATAGCTGATGTTTGCAGAAGTTCATTTGCAATAAAAGCTCCTTTTAGCCACAAGTTCAACACCAATTCTAATTCAACATCCTTGTCACTCGTTACAGCTGCTAATTTTAATGTTTTCTTTAACTTTGAATGAGTTTTGTCAAATAGTTTTGAATAATTACTTATTCCTACCATCTTTTGGTCTTGGTCCCTTGCCAATCAGCTTCACACTTAGCATATGTGCTAGCATGAATCCATGCAAAGCCCATCCCTTTGGATTTATTTATGAATCAATACTTTTTAAGTATTTATAGTCACAAGGTTGGGGGAAAAGGAAATAATGAAAAAGAAACTTACAGACAGAAAGAAAGTTGGTGTAAACAAATACAAAGAGAAACAGAAAAAAATGTAACAAAGAATAAATAAGGAGGTAATGGCTTATTTCATTTCAGCTATAACCCTAATAATGACTGTTTTGTGACTTTTGTCTTGCAGACAACATGGGCCAGACCTGGACTCTTCCCGTGTTTTTACTTCTGTGTTCCTTTCACTCTGTGATTTGGGCATGTCCAGATGGATGCATGTGTGACCCAACTAAAGTCTTCTGCAGTGACCTCTCAGACTTCCCCAGCTCAGTTCCCTCATCCACCACTGCTCTGTACTTCTCCAACTGCAGTTTCTCCTCTCTGATGCCAGAGAACCTGGCTGATTTCTCAAACGCCCTCAGCATCTTTCTTGTCAAAGATACTGTATTGAGGGAAGTGCGCCCTGGCACTCTTGATGCCACTCAAAACATAGGCGTCTTGGGGTTTACTGGCACTGAACTGCAAGATCTCCCTGATACCTTGTTCACAAATCTTCAAAAGCTAGAGGCCTTAAGTCTGAAGAGCAACAAACTTCTGGTCCTCCGGCCTAACTGGTTCTCATCGCTTCTTGGTCTGAAACACCTTGACCTCAGTAAAAACCAGTTCTCTTCTGTTCCTGTGGACACTTTTCACCCTATTACTGAGGTGCAGTACCTTCTACTTTCTGGGAACCGCATCAGTCAACTATCTGGTGAGACATTCAAGGGCCTCTCTAAACTAAAGAAAATACGCCTCAATAAAAACTCACTAAAAGAGCTCCCTGTTGGCATTTTGGATGACCTAGGAAACCTAGAGGAACTGTCGCTTCATGATAACCAGATCACCCACCTTCACTCCAACTTGTTCTCCAAGACTCTGAGACTGCAGAAGCTGTTCCTCTCCAACAACAGACTCACAACTCTCCCACAAGGCATCTTCTTAAACCTGCCCCTCCTATCCCAGATCTCGCTGTACGAAAATCAGCTTGAGAGTTTGAAACCTGGGACATTTGGACCCATGGCTCTGCGGCAACTGTGGCTGTATGACAACAAGCTGAGTCGTGTGGAAGATGACACATTCAGGAACCTAACTTATCTCCAACTCCTGGTTCTCAGCAGGAACCAGATCAGCCACGTATCACCGGGGGCTTTCAGAGGGTTGGAACAGCTCGGAGAGGTTTCACTTCACACCAATTTGATTAAAAAACTCCAAGCTGGAACTTTCAAAGGTCTCCCCAATTTGGTCAACATTTCCTTGGAGCACAACTTTATCAGCTCCCTCCCTTCAGGTTTCCTCCAGGGCTTGAGCCACCTGGGGCAGATAGACTTGAGAAATAACTCCCTACCCAACCTGCCACAGGAGAGTCTGGATACCCTGAATGTAGTGCAGGAGATCCTCCTACAGCAAAACCCCTGGAGGTGTGACAAAGACATCCTTCCTCTTAGAAATTGGCTGAAACAGAACCCATCAAAAACCAACCAATCTCTGGTGGTCTGTGAAACACCTTTCAGTCTTAACGGTGAGATCATCGCCCTGTTGGCAGATGAGAACGTGATTTCTATTGGCTCAACGGTGGAGCCTGTGTTGACATCAACAGAGTGGAGAAGGAAACCCCACACGCCTCCAATTCAACAAAGCACCTCTTCACCTGCTGTTAGAACCACCCCCACCTCAGGGTACTCAGGGGCTACCAGCAGCAGTGGTGGACATCCACCCCCACCACGAGAGTGAGTATTGTGAAGTTAGTAGGAGTAGTAGTAGCGTCAACACCGGTGACAGCAGTAGTCGTGTCAGGAGTGGACGACGAACACGACCTCCGCTTTATTCTTTCCGTCCCCTCTAAATCCGGCGTCTTTGTTCTTGAGACAAGACATTTGGACTGAAGGGTTGTAGTCGTTTAACCTGACTACTGAGGACCATAGAGATCATTTTAGAACTTCAAAAGCAACATAAATAATCACTACAGCTCCATCAGACATACCAGCTAGATGAAATAAGCACAGATTTGAAATTATTAGCTTTGGTTTGTGTTGATAAATCTTCCAGCCAGTGTTATTTTCACGTGTGCTGTAAAAACAGAACAAATATCAAGGGTTTTAGATGTAAAAATAGCCACCCTGCTGTCTTGCAAAGTGGTAATGTTGTTGAATGTAACCTCAGATGCCTGAAACAGAGTTTTCCCTCTGAGGACATGAGGCCTGTACGCTGTATGCTCTCAGCTCTATTTTTTGTATGAATAACTGCAGTTTGACAGTGGCTTTTATTTTGCTAACAACAGTAATACATTTAGTTTAACAGTTTAACACTGTATTGCAAAACCTTTTTCCATGCAAAACTTCAAGTGCCATTCTAACTTTACTGAAATGAAAATCATCTTTTGGTTTGCATTCTTGAATGCTACTGTAAATTGAATAAATGGGCTTTTTAAGTTGGAGCAATCTTACACCTTGTTGATCACTTACTGGATAGAGTGGGTTACAAGCAAACCTCAGTCTGCATAAATCTGATCGGTTTCCCTGTTTTTTATTTTCTGCACATGATGAGGACTTTTTGAACTGCTTCTGAAATAACTGAAATAAGCCATACCCTAAAAATATACAGCAACAATCAGTTGAAAATTACTCTATTATAATTTTATATCAGACCTGATATTAAGCAATCAACAGTCAATGCTTCAATAGAACAGATCTTTTAGATAGAGAAGGAAATCAGCTTGTGAAACAGCAAAAAGCCAAAACAAAAAAGCACTCTGAGTCCACTTTGATGAGTCAACATGAAAACAGGATGCTATGTGTGAAAATTAACTGAAAGCTTTTGTCGTTGCACTTGCAAGGATCTCATTATTATTTTTTAAAAGATTGCAATAAAGTATTAATACACATTTTTAAATTCAGCTTGTCACTTCATTAATGAAAACTTTACAGTTAATGTCAAAGACTGCCATCTACTGGAGAGAAGTTGGTGAAACCATAACCCATCCATTCCCCCCTTTTGTGTGCTCCTATCTATAATTTTGTTGATTATTTTTTGATTAAATATCCTTCTACTACAGTATTTTGGAAAGATAGACTTTACAACACTTGATACTTGTTTATTTTGTCTGGGGTCTGTCATGCAAGCCAAGGAAAGGGTGTAATTAACTGAAACAAACAAATGTGATCTGTCCTTATTTCCCCCCATGTAGAAACAGGTGTAAATGTTTATATAGAGATTAGCTAAAGCATGTGCACACATGATGGATTTTTGAGCTGCAATGACCTCAGAAACTTCCCACTTCTGAAAGTGACCATTAAATCATCTTTAAATTCTCAAATGAAACCCTCCATCATTTGTACAAAGTGAAGGAAAAGGACATTTGAAGAGAACTTTAATACTTAAATGCTGAACTCTGAAATGGTGCGTACATGCAGTAAAAATGTCAAAGTCTGAAATAAACAATCTTGCAGCAGAGCGGTTTGGTGAAATATTGCTCTTATCAGGAGCTGCAGACGTGTTACACCCCACCTCACATGGAATGCAACACAGTTAAGGCTGGCTGTAAACATAGATGCACAAGATAACTAATGAGACAGAGCTGTTCGTTACTCTTCCCTGCAATCATCTCATCCTCTGTCAGGAAATAATACGGTAGGCATGTGTTTTTGTTTTTAAAAATTGAGCACACACAGATTTTAAGATAGTAAAGATAGAAAAGGTAATTCTTGAGCACTATCACAAAAATTAAAACACATCAGACTGCTTCAAATTTGTTATGGATTTATGCTAATGTTCAACTTGGAGTAAAATGTTTTTTACATTTTATCTTCATTTTAGCAATGTCAAGAGGAGAGATCATCATCCTATTTTTGTCTCTACTGTTTGAGATTTCAATAACTGAAAACAAGGAATGTGAAAAGAAGGAAGGCTGCACTTCACCAAACCGACATGTTTTCAGTTCATCCACCACAGAGATTCCTCGTAACCTGACAGCAGGAGTGACTGAAGTTTTTTTTTTGGAAAGCCAGATTAAAACAATCCCCAGTGGAGCTTTTTCTGAACTCCCCTTTCTTACAAAGGTGGAGTTCATTAACACAAACACAACATATGTTGGGCCTGAGGCTTTAGCGGGCTTGGTTAACCTCACACATCTTGAGATCTCAAACTCTCCACTAACATCAATCCCAGTGGGTCTTTTTAAAGACCTCTTCAACCTTGAGAAGATTATACTGATGCAAAACAAGATTCTTCAGCTTGACAAAGGCTTGTTTGACGGCCTTAGAAAAGTAAAATATCTCATGCTACACGGGAACGAGATCCATGCGATTGAAGATGGGGTCTTTGATGACCTTGAGAACCTTTTGGTCCTCCATTTGGCCAAGAATAATCTTTCTGCTGTATCTCCGGACTTGTTTTCAAAGCTTTCCAAACTGCAGACATTACGTCTTTATGAGAATCAGCTCACATCCGTTCCTGAAATCCTTTTTCAGAACTTGCCAAATTTAATAGAGATTGGCCTCGCCGGGAACAGAATTACAGAACTGTCACCAAATTTAATTCCACATAAAGACAAACTACTCAGGCTTTATTTGGATAGCAATCTTCTGACTCAATTACCTGAGGGTTTTTTTGTTGGCTTCCCGCTGCTAAAATCTCTGACACTTCATACGAATCAACTAACTAGTGTGCCGCCTGTGTTGTTTGGAGAACTGCCTAAACTGACTGAGCTTAGTTTTAGCCAAAACAATCTCAGCTCTCTTCCCAAAGGATTTGTCAGCTCTCTGACCAAACTCAAGAAGCTGGATCTATCCAAAAATCTGTTTACCACGTTGCATTCAGAGTACTTTGAAGGTGCTGGGAAGCTCACAGAGCTGAATCTTCAGAACAACATGATCGATGCTCTGGGAGAGGATGTGTTTGAAAAGCTCCAAATGCTGATCACGCTTAAGCTTGCACACAACAAGCTTCAGTCACTTCCCGGAAATATTTTTCAGCCTTTGGTCAAACTAAAAAAGCTCTATCTCAATGGTAACCCATTTCGCTGTGACTGTAATCTGATCGATCTGCATTATTGGATGAAGCATAATGCAGACAAGATAAAGAGTCCTGTGGTGTGTGAGTATCCAGAAGAACTGAAGGGACAGGAAGTCACATCAGTGACGGAGGAGCAGTTGATTTGCCCCACTACCGTTATCCTCATGACCACAACCATCACAACAACTCCAATGACAACAACAACCATCACGACAACTCCAATGACAACAACAACCATCACGACAACTCCAATGACAACAACAACCATCACGACAACTCCAATGACAACAACAACCATCACGACAACTCCAATGAAAACAACAACCATCACGACAACTCCAATGACAACAACAACCATCACAACAACTCCAATGACAACAACAACCATGACGACAACCCCAATGACAACAACAACCATGACGACAACTCCAATGACAACCACAACACTCCTGACTACCACACTAACAACTACCTTCCCCACAACTACAACAGCTTCCACTACTGCACCAACCACAACAACAACACTCCCAACCACCGATGCAACAACCACCATCCTAACAACTACAACATGTCTCCCAACAACATCAACTTTACCAACCACAACACTTTCTACTATGGAACCAACAACTACCATTTTTACCACTACAGCGCTCACCACCTCTAGACCACCCACCACCACTGCACCCCCCACAACCACACAATCAACCACCATCATCCTTACTACTACCACAAAACCAACTACTTTGCCAGCTACAACAACCACCTACTCCACCACAACTGCACCCGCAACCACAACTACCTTACTAACAACTGCACCCATAGCTACAACAACTGCTTTAACTACAACAATGACAACAACTGCACCCGCAACCAACCTGGTCACAACAACCTTACCAACAACAGCTGCTCCACCAACAACCAGCATGACAACCACCCCTGAGGAAACTACCCCAGTGTTTTTTACCTGTCCAGTGGTTCCACCTGTACAGGATCAACCATCGCCCTTCAGGAGTTCAAACAGAAACAAAGCCAAGCAATGCAGATCTCAGATGATGATCTACACCTCTTTGCTGGTGGTGGAGGTCACCTGCACCCTTGTGCTGGCTAAATTTACTCTGTCTCTGTACCGCCTTCTGCAGTGCAGGGAGAGGATGTACCACAGGGTCAAATTAACGCGCTTCTCCTACAGGAGGGAGGTCATCCTCAGGCCTCTGCGAGAGGCAGAGACTCACAGACTTTAATCAACAATAGTTCAGGTATTTAAATTGAATGTCAACAATTTAGTGATAAAAGATATTAAACTATAACAATGTGATTCTCCAACGTACAGTTGTTGATGTGTCGGTCTCCATTTAGTGGGTTTATTGTAAAGTAGAATGACCCTGTATAACTAGGTGAATAGATGGACATCTGACTGGTTGGGGAGAATTTAGACAATTTTGTGAAACAGTATCGAATTTTGGATAAGTAACACGTTATAGAAAACTTGTGTCAAGTGGAACGATGTTAGTGTTAGTATTTAATGTAGATATACGAGTGGGAACCATGAATAACGAAAACCATAAATGACGAATAAAACATGAACAACAATTATCTTAACGAACAAAGTAATGGAGACAGGGTAAATAAAAGAAGACCGACAAAACATGACTCCCGATTTACCATTGTATCTTAAAAGGGGACCCTAATTAATTCATAAATACTAAGAATTAAAACGAATCAAAAAAAAAACTGCTGAGCTGCTGCTCATTCTGTATGAATTGCTGAAAATATTTCATTTCAAGATCTAATATTTTTAAGGGTCATGGAATATCTGACACTTTTCTAGAGCTTTTAGGGATCTTATTTGTAAAAATGCACACATTTATATATTGTTATCTTTTTTCTCATATTGTGGCTTTAAATTATCTAAAAACATGGACTGAAATAAATTGGAATGTATGTTCTAAAAATCATGCAAATTTGTAAGGATTAAATCCCTGCCACTCTTATTGTCTAGGCCTAAACTCCTTTCTCGCAACATTTCATTATTTTGAACAGCAGGGGGAGCCAGAGATTTGATCAGCACATCCAGTATTTTCTTCAAATGAGAATTGTACTGTACCTAGGGATTTTGCACATTTATACTTCTAATTGATAAATATTTGTCTGCAAAAGGACAAATCTCCTGGAAAAAGAGACATTGAGTGGACTTTTGATTTCTGTTCATTGTTAAATGGAAGTAAAACTAGTCTCCGGTTCACAGTCGAGTAACTTGTTATACTTTTAAACTTAAAGGACAGTTTGGGAGTAAACTAGATAGATTGTTGTTGTTGTTGTTGTTGTTATTTTGTGGTGTTTGATTGTAACTTTTAGATAAACATTATAAACCAACTAAAATTAACCTAATCACACTGTGTTGTATTTTTTTTTTTTTTTTTTTCGCAAACCTCTTCTTTACCCTCACCTGGATTCAGATAGAAGTCCCTTCACACAATTATGTTTAGATGACTTGTGGTCACAGTGTCCTGACTGTGGTGCAAAGAAACAATTTTAAGTTTAGCCTGTGTTAAAACTTTAAGTTTTGTGGTGGTGGGGGGATTTAACACCCACTACATTTGTGTGGCTGTAGGAATAAACTCTGGATTTAAAGATTGAATGTGTTGTTTTTTTCTGTACAATTTTCATAATTAAGATTTTTGTTCATTGAGTACACCAGGTTACACGTTTTTGAAGAAAAATGAAAGGGGTTTTTGTGGTAGGTGCANTCTTAAACATTATAAACCAACTAAAATTAACCTAATCACACTGTGTTGTATTATTTTTTTTTCGCAAACCTCTTCTTTACCCTCACCTGGATTCAGATAGAAGTCCCTTCACACAATTATGTTTAGATGACTTGTGGTCACAGTGTCCTGACTGTGGTGCAAAGAAACAATTTTAAGTTTAGCCTGTGTTAAAACTTTAAGTTTTGTGGTGGTGGGGGGATTTAACACCCACTACATTTGTGTGGCTGTAGGAATAAACTCTGGATTTAAAGATTGAATGTCAACAAAAAAAGACATGTTAAAAGTATTAATTCTAAAAACAAGTAACTCATGTGGTCCAATGTGCAAAAACTTCTTTTTACTTTCCCCAAAAACACCATCCACGTCCCCCAGGCCTGTAATTCCCTACTACTCAACCAGGTTTCTACCCACGACCACCCCCAGAAGTCGGTCTTCTTCCAAGTTGTGAAGGACCGTGACTAGAGACAAGTCCTTGCTGATGCTGATGTTTTTTTCCAGGAAACTTCTGTCTCAAAGCAGTAGTCTTCGTGCAGTATGTTGTACGACGACACTTGTGCACCAGGGAGACCAGGCCTGTAGTTGTAGCTCAGGTGGGCAGAGGTGGGCCATTTGACAAATTATGAGTACCTGTTTATCATGTACAAGAACCAATCTGCCTGTAATCTGTTGGTGAGATGTTTTGCCCTGAAGAAGACCCCCATGCTACAAACTCAAACCAAAGTTGACTTAGGCGTGATACTAAATATTTAATCCCGCTCTGGATTGCTGTTCGATGTAATGCTTTTGTTAAGTCCTCTCCTCTGATGCTGCATCACAAAGCTATTCCTGTCTGCACACGGGGTAAACATTCTGGTGTCTTTATTATTTATCTAGATTTGAGTGACTGGTGTATTTTAGCCTCCTTCAAACTTATTCACATGCGTCTCTGTCATTACTCAAAATTGAGTTGCAGGTTATGTTTTTCTGAAAGGGTAAAAAAAATGGAGAGACAGAATATTAGTCAAAACAATCCAGTCCAGCTCCCTGCCTGGGATAAAAGAAAGAGGTGAAAGCTTTTTTTCTTTTTTTTTTTTTTGATATGATTTTATTTTGTTGGCTTGAGTACAATGTCAGGGTCTGCAAATTGGCTCATAAAAATCCAGCACTTAGTGATGTTAAATTATTATCTACCTGTTGAGTTGTATAATCAAGAAATATAAAGGTACATTTTTACAGCTTCATGTGATTGTGTCCACAGTTGGCCTGGTTGAAATGTAAAGTGAAAGTTGTAAAGACGTAGATTTGGTGTCTTCAGCGAAGGCATGACACTCTTCAAGAACTGCAAGGAATTGCTACACCAAGGTTGTGTGAAAGTCACTGTCAAAGTCAAAAGAAGCCTAAAATCTGGGTCTTAGTCACAAATGAGGGTTAAATGGATCACAAGACAATATTAGCAGCAGTGTAGATGCTGTTTCATTCTGTTGCATGAGGAAGGCAAAGCTTTTGAATTGCAAGCTGATCTATGTACCTATCTAAGGTTATAGGCTGTAGGTGGAAAGCAGAACAATGTCATCATGGACTCAAACAGTAAAATGTGTTTTGAAATGTGTTTTACCTTAAGGGCCGGGCTAAGCCTCAAAGATAAGATAGA
This sequence comes from Thalassoma bifasciatum, assembly GCA_008086565.1. Lineage (NCBI taxonomy): Eukaryota > Metazoa > Chordata > Actinopteri > Labriformes > Labridae > Thalassoma > Thalassoma bifasciatum. The sequence continues at coordinate 465 of RPOG01000303.1, read as the reverse complement.
AAGAAATTGGCTGAAACAGAACCCATCAAAAACCAACCAATCTCTGGTGGTCTGTGAAACACCTTTCAGTCTTAACGGTGAGATCATCGCCCTGTTGGCAGATGAGAACGTGATTTCTATTGGCTCAACGGTGGAGCCTGTGTTGACATCAACAGAGTGGAGAAGGAAACCCCACACGCCTCCAATTCAACAAAGCACCTCTTCACCTGCTGTTAGAACCACCCCCACCTCAGGGTACTCAGGGGCTACCAGCAGCAGTGGTGGTCAGGTGGGGGTGGTGCTCTCACTCATAACACTTCAATCATCCTCATCATCATCGCAGTTGTGGCCACTGTCGTCATCAGCACAGTCCTCACCTGCTGCTTGTGCTGGAGGCGAAATAAGAAAGGCAGGGGAGATTTAGGCCGCAGAAACAAGAACTCTGTTCTGTAAACCTGACTTCCCAACATCAGCAAATTGGACTGA